>QNGE01001140.1:102931-189678 GCA_008508345.1 Paragonimus westermani | reverse complement strand
TTAAAAATTGATTGCCAGTCACATCTGGTCTCTACACTTTCATTCAGTTGGACCCGCCGGTTGGTTCACTTCAACAAGAAGTTTCAAACCCTACTTTTCGTGTTAATGAAGCTCGTCGGTAGAGCTTCATTGTGTGCAGACAAGAATTTGCAATCCTACCTTCATATTTATGACAGGACTGCGTTGACCACAAAGACATAGACCTCACAATAGGCACGTTAGCATTGTCACATCAAAACAGACAACTACAATCTCTAGTTAGAAGTCTCCAGCTATCATTTCAAAAGTTGAACACACAAGATCGTTTTGTTCGTTCCGATCGGTAATTGTTTAAGGCAAATCAACCTACGAAATGCCGATTAGTTATGCACTAATCTTAACATAAGTACTTGGTAGGTTGATACCCAAAACGCTAATTGGACATACGCTTACCATAAATCTATCCTATGTGCAAAGAGCCGACAGGCCTTTATCACAAATCCCGCTTGCTTGTTCGGGGAAGCATAAAACCTATCGTGAAATCAAGGTTTAGAAATCGACATCTGAAAACTTTTGTCCGGTCTCAAGTTCCGCCCCTGATGATCAAAATCATTAGGGTGTGACAGTTGAAACAATCGAGAAGTCATTTCTGTAAAGGTTTGTGTCTAGAATCGCTTTAGGTTTAAGACGTAACATGTAAAGCGGAATCTGTTGTCTTCACGTAAAAAATTCCATAAGATTTTTACTTTTAAGCGAATGCAGCGTCAGATTTTGCATCAATAACATGAAGCACTGTCAATAGGACAACCCTAGCATTTAGTGAATTATGTCATGTCATATATGTAAATACATACGCTTACTGTATCTGGCTCAGTTTCCACCAATCTTCCTCCCTACCTCTTCCAATTTGTCACTTGGTATACTCAGACAGGTTTCTAAAGAAAACGATTATATCCAGGCGTCCACATTTTCATAAACCGATTAATTCTCCAAAATCTTTTTATAATGACTAGTGTCTGGCTTTATTTTGGTAACCCAAACCTGATTCCTGACTGTTCCTAATTTAAAAGTTACTAACAGTTTGATGCAATAGGAGAATATCAGGCGCGTGTTATTTAATTATTCTGTTTAGTTGCGATTATTTTTCTCTTTTAGATGGCAGGTTTACGAGAGGCTGATAATCAGTTATTGACTAGCAAACTGAACATAAGTACACACAGGGGGGAAAACAATCAGACCTAGTCGCATTTCTGGGGGCATAATTAGCATAAAATTGTGGGCATTACTTCCAAGCGTGGGTGGTTAGGAGTTCTCATCTGCACTCCAAAATAGCGAAAACTGACACTGGTATTACCTAGTGATTTGTCCCAACTCTGGCTATTTTGCGGTACCTGTGAGCTGATTTTTATCACTCTATTTTCTCAATGTATTGCGATTTTAGCGAGGAGTTGTGTGTACCAACAGTTCTAGTCTCGTGCTATCTGTCAGCAAGCTCATTCCAAGGCAGCTACATAGGTTTATATTATCTGAACTGGAACAGAATGATTTGTAGATCCACAACACATGACGTGATCATCCGATTTGGCACGAGCAAAAGTGATACCATATTTTAGTCACAAGTGAGCCTAAATACGAAATGAGAAGTGTGAAAATGATGTTTAATTAACGTTGCATAAAGGATGAATGAAATGTGTTAATGTTATCAGTGTATAATGCACGTGTGGTTCATTCCCAGTGAATGTGAACGCATTGGTGGAGATACTTATTCCTACGTACAAACAAACGAAACTCTACTAAACGTTTATACCAAACTCACTTGGGTCAGTAGAGAGAGTACGTTCAACTTAACTAAAAAGTTCCGATCGTGGAATCCTCGATTAGATGGAACAGTTCTGTTCTGTTTGAAAAGATCCGTAAGGATGAGTATTATGAACACGAGGTTGTGTATAAGCGATTCAATACATTTATTCGGTCGTGTCCGCTATGAGGTGACTGACTTTGTGTTTAGCAAGGCAGTCTCATGAGCACGAGGGCTTGAGTGAAAACTCCGGTCCGGAAAAGGGTGTCTTACTGCTGAGCTTTATTAAGAACGAAGCTCGAGTAGTCAAGCTGACTGGCTTAAGTGGATAGGAGGACTGCAATCCAGCATGAGTGGTATTTCCTTTGAACAGAGATTACAGTGATTACAGCAACCTACGGGGGGTCTGGTTAAAACGCAGTGGGATCCTAGCGACAGGCATTCCTTACAGCATCGCAAACCCCGCCAGACACCTCCCCATGCTGGTCACATTACAAAAGTTATCATCATAATTCGACATCCGCATTAGACTGTGTCACCCAAAACCGTGTGTAAAGAACCAGCTTGTGCAGATCCTCCACTCCTCATGGGCACACAGTATCATATAATTGAACAGTATGTCAATATATCAACATACTGTAGTGAGGATGAGGGGGTCGCACTATACTCACCACTACTATTCAATGGTGGGGCAAGACCATGGATTTCGACATCGAAATGGCCGCGGAAAAAATACCAGAAGGAACATTGGGGTGCAGCATCACATGAAGTGGTTCTTGCTACATAAAACAAGTGAGCATGGGCATCTGTGCCAAACGTGACTTTCTGAAACGAGTGTCGTACGCAAATAAGTGTTTCCGTTGCTGGTCCTGTTGAAGCACACAACCCATGGATTGGTTTTCCGAATAAATAACCGTTGTACCATCATCAGATAAGTACTGTTACCCAACAGGTTTTCGTCCTACGTGACACGCCGTTATCATACAATCAGTAACGGCACACATTTGAAATTGTCTGACAATGATGGGTGAATGCCACTGCTCATCAAACACGAATGACGTGAGGTTGACGAGTAAGTGGGAAGACGTATAGTAGAAATGCGATACACATTAACTGATGTTTCGTCGCTAATCTTACATTAACACGTTGCACTCTACAGATGTCGGATTTTCCCAAGCAAGGCACAATTTTGCTGCCGAAACCCACCTTAATGAACGGTGAACCACTTGTATATTTGTACGTTCACAAAAGTTTATTTTTACTGCGAGTAACGTGTTGGTATGGAAATTTTATCATCTAGTTTGTTGGAAGTTACATATTTTCCTGGTGAATTGTTGCAGATATGTTGATACCACTGGAAAAGTTCTCAGACTGGTACGTGCCAGCGTGACGATCAGTGAGTATTCCTTGAGAAACGGGCCAGATTATATAGCTCCACTTATTGCCTATATAGGGTGATATATTTCCTCAGACATGATAATAATCCACTTGAACGATTTCAAACGGATTCCGCACGCGCAGGCACGTGAAAGTAAGTTAACTGAAGATACCTTATTGTCCGATAGCTGGCAATGTTTTGTTCTCTAGTAAATGCTTAGGAGATTGATGTGGAATCATTTGTGACACATGCAGCATGCGTACAAACTAATTGACACCAAGCTCGGTTCTATCGAGAATCGTATGCTTATATATCTGATTGAACTCACCACCCATGATTGAGATGCTGATAGCGGTCCAAACACTTATCCACCCGGTCGCTGGGGTTGCAAGTGGGTGTGAATTAGTTGCCTTAACTGTTGCGCTTCCATTCGCTCATAGGCTAAAACCGATTAGCCGCTTTGTGATAGGCCTGTAAGCGAGCAAGCATCCACCAGAGCTTCGGAAGGAGTTGAGAAAGGAGATTTTGCAAACAGCTGTTCCCGATTTTAGCATATGTGCGAAAGGAAGTGCAACAGCTAAGGAAACTGATATTATATTTCATCATATTATGTGACATATCACTAATAGCTGTTTTAACCATAAACATAGAAAACAGTGATTTACGTGTACAACAAGCCAAACAGCATCTGTTCTACAAAGTTACACTACCAATTTTAACTGATCCGCCGGTCAGTGTATCCATCCTGATAAGCAGAGTTCAATGACCAGATGTGTAGTACATAACTGTTGGAAAATGATTAGCTAATACGTTACGTTGTTCTTCCTGATGAAAAAGACCTTACATGCTTTGGCCGTTAGCTCCAGAACTGTGTGCTAACTGATGAGTGCTCGAAAAGAGTTATCACTGGAAATTAGAAGGAAATCTTGGTTATTACAGAGTGAACACTCTTTACGACTGATCGCAACTTCGGTAATTTACTGGGCGATTGCTTCACAAGTAGAACACAATAAGTGTACTTCATCATGGTTATTTTCTTCCCTCTGCCTACTCAACCTGATAAACTTTAGAAAGAGATTAGATTTCACTTTTTCTTCATAAAATGACATAGATAAATGTTATCTTCAGAAAAAAACTATCACCTTCAGATGGCAATGTGTTGGAGCATCTGTTTCTAACACTAATGATTCGGCTTTGTTGTAACACTGTCTATGCCGAAAGAATAATCAGCTAATTGTTAGTGGTCTGTAAATGTGACGGAATACGAGGATGCTTCTTGACTCGTTATTGACAGTCTTCTGCAACAAATCACAGAAAAACTCGCAACAGTATACGGTAAAGGGCTAGACCACATCTGCAGTGTTTTCCTTCACATACCTGGAAGTAACTTTATATCGTTATAAGCAGCAATCCTTTCATGTGAATGACATTTTCATAAGTCGGAAGTCTTCCTTTCGTACGATTTGTTTGAAATCGTTTTCTACCTTTCGTTATCTCCACCTAAGTCTTTTTAACTTTATGAACTTCTATAGTTCTTGCACTCCTCCGCAGTTCCCTTCACATTTTTTAGGGAAGGTCTCAAGCATTTGAAAAAATTCATAATGATTTTGAAAAAATGTGACGGCATTGCCCAACTATATTTTAGCAACTTTGCTCTTGACGTATTTCACAACAGTCTACAGAATCCACCAAGGGACCAGTTTTACACAAACTCGAACGCAGTTTTCCTAACTGTTCTGTCTTTCACATTGCCCAGCTGCTCGTTTGAATTTGCACTGACATTCAAGTAAGCATCCAAACCTACAGCTACCTCAGTGAGTGGCAGAACAGGTCCCGAAATGCTTGCAACAATTGATGACATAGCAATCTCAAACCGGTGAATCAGTTGTTCCACACCCCGCGTTATCGATTTTTAACCACCTCGTTAGACCCGTTAGATCACTCACATATTGTTCCACTATCAGGACCCGAAGCTACTGGCCATTAGCGAGGATACGTTGATCAAAACTCGCCAATTGGCACTATATGCGCGAAGATGATTGAAGTAATCCATCGAGCTGCCTTGATGTTGGTGACATAATAGTTGGTAAAGATGTATGCGTGTCTGTGCTCTGTCTGGTTGTGTTCGTCACTTATAAACTGCATGTTGTACAGTTGCGAGTGATGACAGTATACAAGGTGTTAACATAACACAACATACCTTCTTTCGACACTGATAAAATTGTTAAAGGCAACCTAGGATTCCCAGTCTTAAATTTTTTAATATATGGTGAATATATATTGTGATGTTTACACCCCAGCTACAACGTACCAAGAAGGATGAGGCAAATAACTGATGTTATATTATCGAATGGTCACATATACAAATAGGTTAAGTTTAACTGCAGAGAGGTTATAGTGCACATAGTGAAATGTGACACCCAACTATGACCCTGAGATAGTATCATTCTAAACGGCCCGAGTGTGACTGGATAGAAACGATCGCTGTACAACGCTTCCAAATGAATAGTTTCTACCTTGAAAATAGACGTTTTCACGTGTTAATTTTCACATTAGAATAGAAGGGGAAGGTTATACCTACCGTACGATTTTCAGTACGGTTTTGAGTGTGGCGTCAAAACAGTAATCAATTCAACAGGCCTATGCCACCCCAAAAATCAGGCAAAACCGTAGGTTGATATCTCTCATATCATGCATGATTCAGCCAACGATAAAGTGGAGTTGAACCATGTTCTTCAGAAATGACTTTAACAACTGTACACTGGCTTCTTCTGCAGCCGTTGAGTGAATCCTGTTGAATACGGTGTCGGCGATTGTTGGCGATTATTGCTTTCCAAACGGATACTCCTTAAAGAAGCTCATAACAGCATTTCTCTGTTGTTGTTGTTGTTGTTGTTGTTGTTGTTGTTGGCCACACCTGCCGACCATGAAGTTTGTTGATAATTGACGAATTGGAACTGATAAATTAGAGGCGCACTAACCAATTGATGACCACACCCCAAACACATAACCTAGCCTAGGTGTGTCATGGTGGAAGACCGTATGAAGACTACAATGAGGGAACTGTGGTGTTAGCTCTATAAAAAAACTCAGATCATACTGGTTCCCGAAATATTGTTCAATGGTGTCATCCTTCAGATAACACTAGTAGTAAACAAATTCATAGGCGTATTTTTTTGAACAAAAAAGAGGTGATAAATCATTAATTCATTGCATTTCCTGGGGGTTGAATGGTCACTAAAGGTCCGTTTAACCCCAACCATATGTAATAAATTGAACTACCACGAAGGCGTACGTTAAGTTCAAATCGAATACACTAATTATAAAAGAGACGAACTGCAGCAACAAAACTTTTTTGGCTGACAGTTATTGGCTCACCAAACACTCCCATTGCCCACAGTTGAGCTAAAGAGTAAGGCTGCCTCCTCCAAATAGTTTTTCAAATTACGCAACTATTTACATGAAATGATCAGAAGATGTTTAATAGTCTCGAGGTTAGTGGCCAGTAGATTGAATAAGGAATAATTCGCAACATTTCCCCAAGCTTGCGCTCTTGACTTCCGCTGGACTTATTGTGGCAATGTGCATGATGCCTCCTCTGAACTAATTTTCCATCCGCCATATAGTACTAAACTTTGGAGAGGACTGTTCTGACTGATCATGAACATACCGAATTCAAACTCCTACTGTTAATGACACCAGTTTGCTACTCAAAAAATTCGAAGAACGAATGAAGTTCTATCCATTTCATCTTCTGATACCCCCCACTCCCTTCTGGTCATTTGGGCAATACTTACCAAATCGGAAGTTGCTTTAAATGCCAACATGAGTGCCGTCGTTTTCTGTTATGCCTCTGATTTCTTTCAAAGCTGAGCATTCTCTGTCTTTGACTTAACCACATTAACGAGCACATGAAGCTAATTGAGACATACTACTACATAACTCGTTCAACCGCACACGACTCCGTAACGAACGGCGTTTGACGTGAGTATCCTACTGCGTACAAAATGTCAGGCTTAGCTGGTGCCTTAGAGACCTTCATCGTCGAATTATGCTACCTTTTTTGGAGACACGTGTAAAACTGCAGCCCACCGGTTCGATAGGTACTTTGATCTGTGCTGAAGGCAGTGTTGCATTTCCACTTTTCTTGAGATGTTGGAATGTCGATCTTTCGCCGAGTGATTGTTGGTTTCGGTCTGAGCATCACGGCTTACGCTTCTGTTTTGGACTTGATCACAGTTGACAGTCAGCCCTAAGCGGAAGTTCATAAGGAATGGGCAACATGATTTAATCGACGTGGACTCTTTGTTCTATCTGCTCATACCTGGAGAGTTTACAGCCTGCAGGATGCGGAAGTTCAGATCTACGAACGTCTTCATTCGGTACCACAGGCTGATGCAGTTCTCCCATTTGATCGATTGAATACCCAATTCGGTCTGTTGTTAAAAGAATATCATCTGAGATACAACTTTTGCACCGGAATCTTTCACTAACAGCTAGGTGGCAGAATCCTCATCTTGTGTTCAAGTCATCATTGTTCTTAGTTAGAATGCAGTTTTGTCACTCAGAAGTTTGTTCGACCGTCTGCTTCGCAAGTCCCATTTCATAGGAGTTCGTCAAAACCGATCATTTCACAAATAGCAACAAATGGAAGATTGCCCGCAATTTTTCGGTTCATACTGATCATCCTACGTCAAAAGTAATTGCAAGCTGCTTTAGTTTAAATTGTTTGTGAATTTTCATTTTGCGTCACGATGAAAGATGAAGGGGCTACATGTCTAATAGTTATCCGATTGATTTATATTAGTCAACTACGAAACCGAACCAACCAGCAGACCAGCTACGACCGTTCCGAGTAGCTTTGATCCACGTCGATCACATCTACAAGAAGTACTGATTACAATTGGTTTATTTATATTATATCGATTCGTCATGCTACTAATGATTGGTTTGTCACTAATTCGCCTATGATTCGTGACAAATTCAGTATCATGCCAGATGATGTCCTCTGTGAAGAAGTTTGCTACCATCGAAGGCGGGACCTCACAAAACTAGATAAATGGAAGCCAAAAGTTGTTGGTCAGAACCGGAACCAACATTTTGAAACTTCAAAAGTCGTTGCATCTTTTGACAGCTATCGTCGCCGAACGGACAAGCCTAGGGGAAGTTCTCCAAAAAACGGGCTTCTTACCATTACTTAACTTCAAACGATGCATGACACGTCAAACAGAGAACTTTCAGCCAGTGGTTTAATCTCAGCTAGTTGTAATTTGCTGTCTGCTCCTGCAGCTACCCCGTAGAAGTATAGAAGAAATGAAGTCCAAATTCATACGCTTCTTGAGGAAACGGTTCACAGAAGGATGGGAAATCGCAACTATGATGTTCTTCTTATCTCTAAAACCTACTAGGTTCTGTACATTGATTTTGGAGGATTATCTGTCCCTGACAGTCGTTACATGTACTTTCAGCACTAACATGTGAGCGGCGATGACATGAAAAGATGGTTCATTGTGAACAATAGCAGATGCTGAATGAAAACATCGATGACTAGTGCACCAAACGTATGGTAAACGAAAAATGTAGGTGGTATTACACACGACTAAACGACACTCTTAGGCGAGGATACAGCAAGAGACTAATGATCCAGCTGTGAAATACACTAGAAATTCCAACAGTAGGCGCGATACCATTTGGGTGCATCAGTGGGCAAATCTACAATAAACAGACGCAGTTACAGGCATCAAGCAAACCGCTGGCAAGCCTACTTACCAAATAATCGTTATCCCTTCGTCATTTCAGCATGCCTTAGAAAGAGATCAAATCCCGTTTGACGAATTAGCTTAACTGCATTTGATTGAATTGTTCACGCTGCTCCTGGACATGTCTAACGGTGCCTATCACAATCAGCTTTATTTATGTCAAATGTGTCGAAATCACGATAGAATTAGCAGCCTATAAATTTGACGAAGTCCATCAACTTGCATTAAGAACTTATTTCTCAGTGCGACTGTCGGTGAACTTGACAAGCTGAGTCTTACGACCAAATACCATTTGAAAACTTTCATAAGGAGGAGAGTAGATATACGAAATCGAACGCACTAGTTAATCTTTCTCTGTTGTCTCTTCGATAGTTATTACCTAATTCTTACCAGATGACTGGTTACATTCCCGAATATCTTCAGTAATTTCTTCTTACTTCGTACACTTTTTAGTGTTTTATAATAAAATGAACACCGCACTACCCTAAGAGTTTTGAGTATGTTGCTTGGAGACATTTAAAATACTTAAGAATGACACCCCGGCTAGTGAACTACTTGTGACGTTTCACATCCACTGGCAAACAAATAAATGTGTCGGAATGAGATTATTCTCTTCTTCGCTGTGTTCATCCTACGGTCTGTCTTCGCTCGTTTTACATTTCAGTGTCAACGATGCTGACGAAGTGGCTGTCTATATCTACGTATCGATTGAACGAATTTCCCGAGTAGAGAGCTTCCAGTACAAGCCGTTGCCATTTCATTTTTGCCCGCGCGACCACTTTTGCATGCTATGTGTTGACCTCGCGACTAGTGCCCGCGCGGTGGTGCCACAGCTGTTATCCAGGTTCGGCTCGTCACACCGGTGATTTGTAGTCATGCCTGCGTGTGCGCAGCTTCACCCATATACTGTTGATCACACCCGAAAACGGCAGTCGCTTAGACCATGCCAGACTGTTTGTGTGGTTCTACACAGTCCTCAGGGTGTGTACCAGCCAGACCACGTTTTTTCCTACGAAGTGACCTTTGAATTGACCCATCGCTTCTACGACGCATAGTGACATCTAGGAATGATAATTGGTTGTTCATCTCCAATTCGATAACGAAAGCGATGTTGGGGTGCGCACGATTGAAATCAACCAGTAAAGACCTTTTGTCGTCTTTGAAGTTTATTAGGCAAAATGTATCGTCTAGATAGCGCCCATACAGACAGCAATTATCGACGACGTGACGTAGTTCATTGGTCTCTAGTTGAGCCATGACTGGCTGTGAGCAACGGACCTAACGAAGAGCCCATTGCTACGCCCACACATTGTCTATAGATGTATCCATTGAACTGAAACTGAACGTTTGAAGTGCAGATTAATAATAGCTCTTTTAATTTCCCGATGAGAATACTGACGTTGAGTTTCTTTAAACGGCACTTTGTTGAATGGCAAGGTTACGTCTAAGGAAACCATTTTGTGATTCTTGATATTCAGTGAATCAACCGCGTTGACGAAATCAAAAGTATCCTTTAAACTGAATGGGGTAAGTTGTGATTTGATTGGTTTCAGTAGCTCCACCAACCACTGAGCTAAAAGTTGATACGGAGCCTTGTACATGTGGAGAATCGGTCATAAGAACATTTGGAGTTTTTTCTTGGTTTTGTTCACTAACGATGCTTCACTGTTGTACAACAACGTTTTCACGTCATCTCTACATGTTGTTTGAGTTGATTAAAATGACATTGCAATTGCAATAGAAAATATTCTGCATGCACGTCGGTCTGCTCTTCCACCTGTGGCGTAGTTGCTTGACGATACTACACAGATCTCATCCATTTTTTTCAGCTCCGCCGTACTCCGAACATTGTCGCAGCACCGACCACGTTTCAAACGCCCACGGTAATCTCGGAATATCATCGCTTCCCGGAGTCTGGTAATTTGGGATATTGTGGTGGTTCTCTTGAACACTTTCTGTGTGTATTACTATGACTTGTCAAGACTCCTGTAACTATCCTGTTGCATTTGTTCATTTTTTGTCACCGAACCCAGTAAAATATGTTTGTATTTACTTAGGCTAGTCAGGGATTCTTTTTAACCACTACGAACACTCCATCTTTGTGAATTTTGGGGAGACCATAGAGGGATGGAAGGACCGCCCCTGTTAGTCTGATGCGCTCAAAGTGTGTGCATCAATCACATCTGATTGTTTCATGTCACGGAGTAATTTGGACAGTTTCTTCCCGATGGCTTTTGTTCTATCCTTATCATTTTTGGTTTCAGTAAACTTTGGTCTGTCGGACAGTAGAGATGACATGTTTTCAACATGATCGGTTTTGTCTAATAGGACAATACCCGATTCTTTATCTGGTCTCATCAATAGAACGTTTGTACTTATTCGTAAACACACTTTTTCAGTTTTGTTCCATTACTCTGTATGCGAAATTTGTTTTCCTGCTTAACAAGCACAAATCAAAGGATATGCACGGTCTTCAGTGTTCACCAAAACTGAACAGTGCTGAGTTTGGCCTGTGTGGTACTCGGATGTCATGAGATTGGAGAAGTTCGTTGCTTCACATGTATCGTAAATATGTGGCACTGTTATTCGCGTTTTGAGTTCTGTATGTTCAGTTCTTGTGGATCCGCTGACAGACACTTTAGTGAAACTACTGGGATACCTACTATAAGGGGACAATTTGAATCGGTGTTTTCGTTCTTGCATTCTGAGTTTGACTGAGCCAGAGCGTGTCTGCGCGTCGACGTAATGTTCTCACGTAGTTTGTAAGTTTACAGATTGGATGATTGCTATCAAACCTGAGAGTGACCTCAGCTGCTATCAGCTTACGGTGGACAGTGGTTTCAAGCTTACCATCGGGTCTTCTAGTGACAGACACACCATGGAACGTCAGGCGTGAAGTTTCTTCCTCTTGGCATGTAAAGTTTATTCAATTTGTAATTCAAACAGCTATGGAGTTGGTCAAGCTAACTCGTAGGTAAACCAACGAGTGTAGCATCCACATATTGTAGCTGAAATTCAAGTTTGAATTTCTCAAAAGCTCCAGATTCAAAGTGTTTCTTTACGGCATCTGTAAGCAATCCCGGTATACATATTCCAATCGCTCTGTTAGTCCCTGCTAAAAGTGCTTTCCTATGCGGTACAGCATTCATTAAAAATTGCTTGCATGCGCTCCCCTTACTGTTTTTGTTTCTCTTTGTTATTTTTCATGTTTATGATACACTGTAATCTTATTCTTCCAGTAAGTTCACGATTGCCTCAGTTCTATTTTTCTCACTAGTCGACTCACGGATAAGTGGACACAGTGGAGGATTTTTGAAACGACTTTCAACATCTTAAGATAGAAACAATACAGCCAGAGTCCAACCTCTTGAGACTAATTAACTTTGAAGTTGACTCAGAAGTGGGGATAAAGCACATTAAAAGGTAAGCAGTGGTTTCATTTACGACACATAGTATGTCTGGTAACTTAGAGTTCGGTACCGCTTTCCGGATATCCTATGTTCCTCAAGAAGGAATGAACCGAACGTACGATCAGGAATGTTCATTAATGAAATGAGTGAACTGTAAACTGAAATTGATTACCTTTTCATGAATTTAATTGTGTTTGATCATACTTTATATTCATCTATATGTCAAACTACTCAACACGCATTTGGAAGTCAGTCCTCTTGAGATCTTACAATATGTAACGTTGCGATTTGCCAATTTGTTTGTGAAACCACCAGTTGACTTACATTATTGAAAGTCGATACGCTCATTAAATAACTAAAGAAATGGCATATAACACCAAACAAAGCATAAAACAAATAAATTGTACCAATAGCAATCTATGATTAATGACACTTGTAGGCCCTGTAACTAGCAAGAACATTTATGATTTATCACACCATCGTAATATTGAATGAAAATATGGATAACAAATATAAGTAGGTCATTAAAAAAGAGAGATGGGTACACAAAAGAGGTGAGCAAAAGAATGGTATTTCGTTACTTAATCGATGATAGTTTCTGTTTGATGGTAGCAGAGTTGCGCATAGTGAACGTTACCTTAAAATAGCAATCATTAATAGTGTGTGAGAAAAGCATGCTGTAGGCAACACCATTAAAGAACAGCGATAAATTCATAACGGATGTGTAAAAGAATGAAATGTCCAACATGAACTGAGTTCACTTCGAAAAACACGGATCTCTCGAATTAGTAGAAAACGGAAAATGGATACAAATTATTATCAGATCATCACAAAATACCCAAAAAGTTTGCCATAGGCGTGAACGATTGCCCTCTTACTGTCCGGAGGTCGATCACTTTTTAGTATGTAAAAACAGGCTGAGGTATTCATTCCACCATTAACACTATAGAATAGATGAAGTTGGACAGGGTGGTCCAGGAAAGTGGACGTTTGGAATGGTAAACTCTAATAAGGTTAGAAAGGAAATAGATTTAGTGGTAAGTACCTTTGAGGATCAACTGATTCTGAAAGGGTTCCTCTGCAAAAATCCTTGGCTCCGGCTGGACTCGATCCGGCGATGAATGGAACATGCTCGAAAATGACAGGCATTCAACTCATTGGACTATGGGAAGAATGAATTTGTCTTCCACTCGAAATTTCAGTTAGATACAAAACTAGGTGGTTTCAGGTGCTCAGAGCTCACAAGCCGTCAGTGGGTATCCACACTTGTGAGAAAAGAGCTAGTCGGGACCGCTTGTCATCACTTAACCGGTTCTGACCAGTCATCAAAATGACACGTCTTATGCATTGTTTGTTAGGTTTTTAGGTCCATCTGCTGACCAAACGTGAGTTTCATTACATTACTGTGTACAGTTTTATATAAATCCTTTAAATAGTTGAACTGTGCTATCGATGATACCACCGGTAATTCTGGAAAAACACTATTACTAACAGGATTACCCCCACTTAATCATTAAACATCAAACTATGACCCAGCTGTAGAAATAGCACATAACACACTGGTCAAGTCCACATTATGGCATACGATGAGAGTGATTGTGCCACTGATAACTCGTCCATCCTTGAGTCTGTGTGAGCATACTCATCTATTTAGCTTCTTCCTATGGACCCGTTGTGTGGTAGATGTCCCATCCATATTTTAACAGATGTTAATTTCAGTTTTAATCTGTACATTTGTCAAACGCGATGCAACTGCATTGAGTAGAACGAAATGATGAATTACTAGATGATCGGATTTCGGCAAATTTCATATACTCGTTCAGTGGTGAGTGACAAGTAGCCGTAGTAGCGATGAAAACACTCATTTGATTAGTGTGAATAAACATGGCAGGTGTAGAACATGCAGAAATGCTGTGAGTAAATAGCGTGTGACTTAATGTTTCGCTTCCATCTCAGATTTCGTTAACCAGTGCTAACTGCCCATAATGTAACCAACACAATACATCAACCAAATATCTGCCAGTACAGAGCATTTTATGTTGTTGAGCGCTTCACTTTCCTATGGAAATATGTCGTTATTATGAGGAACTCGGTAACTGTATTATGACTTTTTCTTCAGTTACTGCAGACTATAGAATGTTAGACAGATGCCCCCAGGTAGCCAGTAGTGAGAAGGGACAACCTGTTTTTTTAGTTATATTCAGGGTAACTAATTCACGGGTTCACCTGTAGATAGACCACATTTTCTGTCGAACATTGTGGCTGACCTAGCTTCTAGGTGTTTGAGCCATTGTGTAAAGCCGCCTGGAGACAATATGTGCTAGTCATTGGTAAGTGACAGTTTTGGGAAGAACGCGTTACGAACTCCGCCAGCATCCAGTTTGCAGTCAAGTCTACTGGGTTTAAGTCCTAATGAATATTGATAGTATGAAATGGGCTGTAAAAGATATGAATAGTATTTGTTTGGTCAGTTACAGATATCCAGTGTTTGAGCTTTTTCTCAGAATGGGTTGAACCAGGTGGGTTAGGCTCGAAACCTCAAACTTCGGTGTATGGTACGATGCTTCCGTTGGAGTAGCTGGCATTTTGTGGTCCTAGGTAATTTTAGGCAGCATAAGTAAAGTTTACTGGATGGTAAATTCTACACCAGAAGTGAACAGAATCTAAATGATTACTGTGATCAATCTTAGTGATCATAGATCGATGTGACTATTCACCTTCATGTGTCTACCGATGTATTAAAGTAACCGGGCAAAACACGTGGGACACATAGAAGCAATTTAACTAGGAACTGTCTTCAACACCATAACAAATCACCCGCGGTGCCAAATGAGACACAGCATGCGATAACAGTTTTAGTCGTATTTTATCAAATTCGGTAAACCAGCATACCCATCATTTCTTCAAATTCACAAATGTGAGACTGATGATGACCAAGACAGTTCAAGCGTCTACTTCAAAAAGGTAGCGGAGACACTTCCGTGATTTTACAACTGCCCCATAAAACTCTTCAGTAGTATTAACAACTCCTCATACGGAGCGGTAAAGACAAATTATCAACCTTACTGTTCAGTAGAAACCAATAAATTATTGGTCAAAATTCCATTTTTCATGAAATTACCACTGGCTGGACAAACCCACCGACAGACCACGTGAACTAAAAACACGGGAACGCAGCCCTCCGGGAACAAAAAGGAGACTTGGTGGAATGGGACAACAGGATTTTACCACCGGCCGATAACAACTTTTTAACTGCAGAGGGCAACTTTATGGCGGCAGTTCGAACCTTGGCGGACTGGAAGCTATAAGTGTTGGACCGGTTTATCATGTGGATACTGACCCCAAACGTTTGGGTTGAATAAAGTCAGCAAAGAACCCCATAGGAAAGCTTCTGCGTTGGGTTTTGTGGCTGCAACGTAAGAGTGTGCAGTTCGTTGCGTATTTGGTAAAGAGTACGGCACTTTAGAAACGTTTTATTGAAAGCATCATACGGATTTTTCCGTGAATGCCGTTTAAGTTAGCAATACTATAGGGAAGAAATATCTTGTAGACTTACAAGCAACGCATAATAAAAATATGACGATTTATAAAGCGATGTATTATTGGACAACGGTTGGAAACTGAAGGATACTTGAAGCCTAGTACATTTAGGTAGCACTGCCGTGAGTGTAATTGTTAGGTACTGCGGGACAGGTAATGGTGATATCAGTAAATTTGAGGGGAGACATGTAAAGGAGTGTCACCAGCTGGCTCATATTGGGCGTCATTTAACCTGAAAATGTAGAGGAGATCACCTTATTTGTGGGGGTCAAAGACTGTGCTTCAATCACGCACTGTCCTGTCAGGAATATTACTGCTCACTAACGTAACTTCTTGAGTCAACCCTCACTCAATTAATCCCAGTTAATGAAGCCAGAGAACCGTTGTCAGTGGAGGTGACGTATTTTTTTCCTACAGACGGTACAGTATAAAACATTACCTCACAACATGGATCAAATGATCCGTTGTAACAGATATACTTACGTCCACTGTGCAGAGCCACACTGGTAGGTAACTTTACTTATCTTAAAGCTAGCCACTATAAGGTGGACGAACAAGATTCATTACTTCAAAAGTGAAAGGTTCGGGACCTATTTGAAATGTTTACGAAGCAAGAAAATTTGCACAATACTGTATCACTCCAAATCCTACCAAAGGACAAAAAACAGTTGCACTGTCGAGATAGGTTCCAAACTCTGTCAACCAAGAGACCAACTGATGTGTCCAGTTAATGCTGACAGACCACTGAATGAAGGACTGTGACTAAGAAGAAGCAAGACGGTTGGTTAACCAGAACCTGTTAATCACACAGGGGGTTCACTAAGGGATAATCAACCGCAATTTATTTAATCGATGTGCCCATGTGGGGACTTGATTCTACCAGCAAGGACAAAGATTAGCGGAGTTTCGTTGCCGCGGAAACCACATCTTCTGAGTTACTTGTAGGTGGAATATAACCATATATGACGCCAAATAAATCTTGGTTAAGTTTATGTGAGCAGGACTGAGAAACCTTAGGATTGTGTTCACGGAAGCGGACTTCTCAAAAGGCTTGAACCTCTGATCCAAAGGAATATGTTAACACAAATGACACCGGTACGCAAGCCACTGAGGGATAGACGGAAAGTTCAATGGACTGCAACCGGGAACATCTGAGGGAGAAATACCTTGAAAGAAAAACGATCACATCATATTGTCTGTCAGTAATCGGACAAATTTGGCCATTACGATATCAAAACAACTTAGAAAAATGTAAACGTGATGCTGGAAAGCAGTATGACGAGAAGTTAATTCTTGTGTGTGAACTCGCTAATGAATCCTACGTTATTCAACGATTAGTGTGATGGATAACTGAGTGTTAATATTCGTTGTGCCGTTGATACGTATACCAGTTGTTTCAACTGACCAATTCGTAGGCTGAGGGCATTACGCATGAGTTGATAAGGGAGAGAGTACTTGAGAACAAATTTCTCTGACGATTGTAAAACTGTAAATTGGAAACAAATTAGCACATACCAGAATATAAAGATAGCTCAGATACTGTCCTCTGGGGGGGCTGATTTCAGACTTTCTTCTGGAGAAATGTCTCTAACACTGAAGCCTAGGATACGGTAAAAAATACCGATGGGACATCGAAACCGTTGAGAATGTTATAGAGCTGATAGAAACAAGCCTAATACCTTCTACATAATTACAAGAGTTTTTGGGAGTATGGGTTGATTTTTTCATTAACTGCGTCTTATCTATCGATCTGGTGTGACGAATAGTCATTCGTCTTAACAGTAGCTCTGACTGTTACTTGAACTTTGTAACACCAAGTTTGGGTACAAATCATTCCATTTCCCCTTCCTTAACCTTGGCTTTACCGTACGTAAATGCCTGTTTGTTACTCCAATTAGTAATGAGTTTGTAACCGGTTTAGCCGTCTTCACTAAACATTTGTGTCAGGAATCAAACGGTACTAAATAACAAAATTACCGATCTTCGTTAAGTTGACCTGAAATTATAAATTATCAAGCGGCCTCAGGATCATACAGGCTGACAGCAAGGTCACCGAATTTTCTGGACGAGGACAGTGCAAAAAGAACAGCAGCCTAGTCACAGTGGTAATGATACTGTCTGCGTTATCATCATTATTGCCTAGGTGATGGTTACTGCTTGATCGGTATATGTGTGAATTCTGTGAGCTTTGTGTTTTGACAGCGTGACGTTGCCAACCAAATGGTCAGTACTCGTGATGCGTTTAGCAATAGATGCCTTGTTCTTGCCTGATTGTTAGGGTTTTTTATATCGTTGCATCATATCAGCGCTTAGAAGCAGTTATTGCTGTTGTCAATTACTGTCCGTCCTGTCAGCACAACTGTAACCGTAGCTGTAGATTAAACCGGAAACTCTTTTCAAGTCAGGATGTTCGGTTGGATCATAAAATGAAAACAGAAAAACAACCTAAGCTGTTCAACCTGATGAGGAAACATCCAAAGGGTAATAAATCTGAATGGAAATAAGCTTGAGTAAAACAAGTCACAAAGTTGCTCATGGTTTGTGAAGTGCGCTACAGTTAGTCGACCCGTAATGACATCGTACAACACTTTACGACTCGTTCAGATATCCATGTGAGACAAATGGATAACAAACTAGCTTTCATGACGTCCCCACCCAATCAACGGTCTTAGGGTTTATTATAATAATGAAAGCCTTATGGAAAAACGGAAGTCAAGGCAGGATGTGTTTTCCGATAAACTGTGTAACACTGAGTGATCACTAGTCTTTACAAAACAAACAGAAATGTGTAACAGCAACTTTGTGGTTGCTGTAGCAATGTTCGTGGTCAACAGCCACATCAACTGACTCATAAGTTAATGTTCAGGTGGCAACGACATCAGCTTTGCCGACCGAGGACAGTATCGGAAATGATCGAATAAACATAACCGTTTTCATACCCCACCGTTCGGACACGTTCAAATATTGAGTACAATCTGTTAGAGAAGCTGAAAGTCAATAACATGATTCGTAAGGAGACTTCCTGAAAAGCTAAACATAGTCTCTACGGTTATGCACCGACTATCCAAGTATAGACTAATCGTTGTGGTCGATACATCCTCCCCAAACAAAGCCCTAGTGCGAAATATTAAAAATTGCAATGAAACCGTCAGGTCCACGGAACTCCACTCCAAAAACATATCGATTTATGAAACAATTGGTTCCCTCGAGCAGTTTGAACAAAGCAGATAGAACATGAAAACTGGTAGATGCAAACATTTCGTATTGACTAATCAGTACCAAACTTACAATAACACGGGTGGCCTTTATTTAAAACAATCGATTTGAGGGGTGGAAAAACAATAAGCGAGTTAGGATAAGACATCAAGTCCAGGGAAGGGTCAGGTTCACGAAGAGTTGTTTCTGAAACAGCTTCACACCGATCCAACACAAACGAGCACTAGTAAATACCCTCTTCACACGAGCAAGGCGAATCTGTACGCCCGACAGCCCCGCGGAGGAACTAGATCTGATTACGTCTGTCCTACAATCAAATGGTTACCCCAGAAGTTTCATAGATAGNGCTCAAACCAGCTCTCTATGTTCAGAAACAACTGTTCGTGAACCTGCCCCTTCCCTGGACTTGATGTCTTATCCTAACTCGCTTATTGATTTTCCACCCCTCAAATCGATTGTTTTAAATAAAGCCCACCCATGTTACTGTAAGTTTGGCACTGATTAGTCAATACGAAATGCTTGCATCTACCAGTTTTCATGTTATATTGATTTATGATTTCATTCGAATCTTGCTTCTACATCCTTTGCATGGCTGAGCTTCACAATTTGTACAGTCTACATGATGCCACTTGTAAGCAGTATTGCACTTGGCTCCGTCCAGAAGGGCAATCTTTCGAAAAAATCAGTAATGCCTCTACGTGTTTCGAGACTGATACAAGTGTATTTAATTCCCCCAGCCACGTATGCGAGAGGAATAATAGAAACGTTTTCACAAACTGGTAAATTCCCACATTACACCTCGAGATCTACCCTTATTCCCGTTGGGCATGAGATCCGCTAACACTCCTAACCAATCACAACCCTTACCTTCCACAGGACGCAATACGGTCCGCAGTTTGATGACTTAGTAAGAACAGGGTCCAGTGCTCTGTGGTCCACTTTGACTGCTAACCCGGTTTCGATTAGGCTAAGCCATTGACACCTCTCTAATAGCTCGTACCACTTCCTCGGTCAGAGTAGCTAATGCGAGCTGCTTTAATTAAGATTGGTTGTCCCTTCTGGTTAGTTGAACCATACACTTTCTTGTCGGTATGTTCAAGATTTGAACAAAGAAATTTCAAAGCATCAAAATGAATTGCTTTTACGTGTATTGGGAAATATCGCACCTAAACAGGAAGGCTCCGACCAATCCAAAGGAATCTTTCACAAAATTGGAGTTAGCGAACATACGTCTGAGGCCACATAGACCCCTTTGGTTAAGTTGAATTGATTATGGGCCAAGGGAAGTTAAGCGTCCTCACGAACTTCTGAGCGCAGAGGTCAGGGTTGCACAATCGAATGTTAATGGCTTCGGCAACGGTTAACATTGGGAGTCTTACCATTGGACATTAGCATCCGATTGTGTAACCCTGACCTGTGCGCTCAGAAGTTCGCGCGGACACAACCTTCCCTGACCCACAATCAATCAGGTCCACGATTTGGAACATTGACTGCTTAACTGATGTCAAACCCGCCGTCCACGACCTATATTGACCGTTTTCCTGACTCACCTTAGTTGCTGTTTTCATATTTAGTGTTATAGTTAGCATGATGATCAAACACAGAAAACAAGTCTTGTTCGCTGCTGTGTCGTTCTGGTGACCTCAATAGGTATTTTTGAAGGAATTAACGTGAATTATTAGATGTTCATGTGAACGGAACACTATTTCTGTGCGGTTGGCGAGCGCGTAATTCATGACGTGCAAATTTCTGCTGTGTTTTCGTCCTTGTGTTGAGTCTCACTGACATACTATTGTGTCCACTGATTTGGGGCATGATTTCACCATACAGTCCTATCGAATGCATGTCATCACTCTTGCAACACAGCTTGGACTTACGTTAGTGTACAAAAGCGGAGTTCAATTTAGATGATTATTCGGTCTCGTTCTTGAAGACTGTGCCTAATTTCTAGTTAGGTTTTAATGAAAAAGTGACTTCCGCCCACTCAGATTGTTCGGCTGTCTTTCATTGTTCCCACGCTGGCAACACTGTTCCCTTATGCAGGGATTAAATACTGTCGAGTGATATCTATCAAAATGACATAAAAACAAACATGAAATTTCCGAGACTTAAAACTTTTTATTGGTCAAACTGATTCCCAAAATTCTACGAAATTTGGAATTTTAAATATAGAAACAGTAATTTCTTATGGTTACAGGCAAACTGTGTTGAAGACAAAAAGTGAATGTTCCCACCCTCCAGCGGGAAAGATTTATTCTAGTAGTACCTGATAAGAACCCACACAGACTGGAAATATTTTTTGGCTGTAACCTTATCAAGTAAACTTTTACAGAACCTACCCGAACCCACGAGACAACCCGTAGAACTATAAAAAAGGCTGAAGGCTAATTGCCTCGGGATATCTACGGTTAAATGGAGTTATTGTGTACAGTGTTGTTGTAAGTATTTGCAAGCTTGACATGATTAAAGGTAATTTTAGTGAGTTCTTCTGCACTGAAGCACTAGATACAAATGATGGAAGTGGACCCTACCGTAGACATACCTAGAACAGCTCGATATGCTATCACGTGATAGCTTGCTGCACGACTACTTGTGTTCTGGCTGAAGAACCAACCATTTGAGATGATTGAAGCGAGTTGTTAAGGTTAGGACCGTTTGCCTCAAGGCACGGATACAAAAAAGTAACCATTGCCGAATACCCCACTCCACTCCCGTTCAACCAGTCAGTAGTTATTTCATCTCAGCGGAATCTCATTTAGCTAGGTAAGCTAGGCAGCAGAAACAAATTTTTTGTAACGACTGGAGGATAGAGGGTAGACCGATGATCGGCAACGACGTCAAAAGAAAACTGGATTGACTTGTACGTGTGGTGAGACTCAAAGGAGAAAAGATTAGCGACAGTGTAGCGTGATACTGTGGAACATCAGCAAAGATATTTCCAAGCCACAATCGATTATCTATTCTGGTATACTCAAAAGAAGGAATGAATATAATCAATCAGTTGTGTTCTGCTCACTTTGTTGCCATCCGTCCAGTAAATACTAATCAGGAAACCTCTCCGTAACTCACCCAAAAGGAACATGTAACATGATTGGTGCAGTGCCGTTTCTTGTTGTCCGACTAACTGTTATACTTATTGCTGCATATAAGATTGCTTGTAGCTCAAAAAAGTCAACTGTTTCTGTAGCTTCCGATCATCCGTTACCATTGCGTGAAAGATAACGATGATCTCAGTTCAGTTTCTCACTACTCATTTCATTATCCTCCATCACAAAGACATTCTCATAAGACAACTTGATGGACATTCATTCCATGTATGGATGACCCTGTAGACAAACTAGGGAAGTGGATTGATATCTTGGAACCTGCATTTTTGGTGATCCGAAAGCCACGAACGACACTTCCCTCTCTGTACTCGAATTAAAGCATTATTTCAACGATAAAGTTTAGCTACATACAGAAACTCCTTACGAATCACGTTACTGATTTTCTGCTTCTCTAACAGATTGTACTCAATAATTGAACGTGTCCGAACGGTGAGGTATAAAAACGGTTATGTTTATTCGATCACCTCCGATACAGTAGTTGTCACCTAAACATTAACTTATGAGTCAGTTGATGTGGCTGTTGACCACGAAAATTGCTACAGCAATGTGCGATCCAGTTATGTTGTGGTGCTGCACGTGCGGCACACACACACACGCTTGGTGGTATCCGATTCAGATTAGCCTGTCACAGTGACCGAAGCCAAAGGACGCCTGCGCTTAACCATCGCCGCAATCGGCTTGCACCGCACCACTTGCGGTTCCACCCACACACTACAAATCCAGTGTAAACCCGAAGATATAAGACCGGGAGGTGTTCCAGTGAGGCCTTTGTGTCCATCTGGCCAATGCTGGTTAGCCAGTTGTTTGGCTAGCAGAGAAAGGAAACCCTTATTTCTCGGAAAGTAAATAGAGGGAGACTGCAATGACGAGATCTATGCTGAGAAGAACGATTTGTGAAAATACAAAATGGTTAAAAATCCCCAAAGTACTCATCAGAGAAATGGTGTAGCGAACAAGCTCGTTTTCGGTTATTCATCATCATTGGCCAATCTGACAATGTTCAACCTGCAAAGATCGAAGTCCTAATCAGCACTGCCCGCCGGATCAAAACAGCACACAAGCGTTACCGCCTCGCCAAGGTAGCAGAGACGGTCAGGACACACACGGTTGGCGGCTTCCGATTTGGATTAGCCTGTCACAGTGACCGAAGCCAAAGGACGCCTGCGCTTAGCCATCACTGCAATTGGCTTGCGCTGCATCAACTGCCGTTCCACCAACACACCACATATCCAGTGTAAACCCGAAGGAATAAGACTGGGAGGTGTGCCAGTGGGGAGGACACACACACACAATCACTCCTTCACGTGAACCTTCCCGCTGCATAGATGCCGGTTGCAAAGTTCACGTGCGCACCCTGGCTAGCCTGCCCAGACATGCGTTGTCTTTCTCTAACTGGTTTTTTATTGATTCCTCAATCCCCCCACTGTAAACTCTGGTCATCGTTAGATTTAATGCACTTCTCATGCTGACTCAGCCAGGATACACAAGGTTCCTCCTGCATCACTTCTACTCTCACTTCAACGCGTAGGGTAGACATAACACAGATGAAGCACTTGTCCGGACTCAGCAGTAGCCGCCACATGTTTGACCGCCTTTTAACAGATATCAGGTCCACCCACATATACATGCAATCAGGGCTTCAAAAAATCTATTATTTACAGCAGTTCGCTGCACTGCACAGCATCCTGCACTGCTGTCTAACAAACACGGTTGACCATTTCTCGGTCAGTAAACATGTACCTTGCTACAAGTAGGTGAAAGGTCCGGTTGCATTTGGCCACTCCAGCGTTCCTGAAACAAAGTTGAAAGCTCTGGTTCGATGGGTAACAACTGTTGGTTCACTAAGTCAGACTCTCTATCGAAGCCCAAATAACAGACTTCAACTCTCAGCTTTATCCCACCTTCTCGTGTTTGCATCGGTGAGACATATCTGGACTCACACCTTACAATTCCCTGCTGATCTGTAGAGAGGTCGTTCCCAGATAAAGATATCTGAGGTCCGATTTTCCTGTCAGTAGTTATCGCAAGCTTCTCATCCCTGTTCAGACAGACGATTCCAGTGATCCTATAACCACATACACTTGTGACTTTGTGGGGATGTAGTTGAAACTCTGAGCCGGAGGTTTTCGTAACACACCACTCACAGTTTTCGATTTTTTCCAGCGCACATCCTCTTGCAGTAGCCGTTCGAATCTCTATTACGGTCAACATGAATTCCAGGACGTTCACTGCCAACGAACCTCACGGAATGCCCATACATTTTGTGATTCAACCTCATTGCCAGTGATGTTTGTACTGTTCACTTTATTTTTTATTCAGCCCGAACATAGTTAACGATCATGGATAGTATATGAATATTCTCTGCCAGATTCCTAGCACGCCTGACCCTGAATACCTACTATGATTCAAACGGTTCATGCTGCCAATCAGTTCCGGTTGATGGTGTAATATCGTAAATTGTAAATTTGCTGTATTACTCATCAGTTACTATACTCCATTTCTGTCAGACCTACCCAAGAACCGGCTCGATAGATTGGTCATTTTCATCACATTTCTCAGTTGTACAGTTATGCGTGTCTTACACCTGGTTTACTTAACTCTGCTAAGAAAATCTCCCAAAACACTATAGGCAGCTAGCGTGCCACAAACTAGTTGAAGGTGCAAAACCGAATATTTTTTACTCAACAAAATTGAACAGAAGAGTCAGAAAGAGATTTTGTGAACTTGCTCTCACGGTACGTGTTTTAGCATTTCATCAGGTAAATACTATGAACTGTCGATTGACGTACCAACGTTCAATGAACACCACGAAGCCAAACAAGTAAGCCAACAACTGCACGCTCACGCATCAATAGGCATCAGTTACCACGGCAATCTGGAACTGACAAACGGGTCTTTCTGTGCGTAGAGGAGTGGCTCCCATCAGTTAATTGGCATCGCCTCCGCGAACCGGAGATATATTCTATTGTTCGTTGCGCAACGTGCAAGACACGCTTCTCGAGTCTCAGTAGGGGTAGGCATGTCAACACGTGTCGAACGAACGATGACGCCCAGCCTCTGTGACTTATCACCTGACTTGTCACCTGGGTCCGATATGATGGTAGCCATGACCGTCTTGCGGACATAAACGGTGACGTGATCGTTAACCCGATTGCACAGTTGTCACCCCCGTCTACCTGCGTATCTCACCCGGCTCTCACATGATGTAAGATTTAGCAGTGTGTAGTAGCGGTGGTTTCGGTGGTGGTGGTGGACAGCATGTTCAGCTGGGGCGACGGTTATACGACACCGCTGAAAACCTGTTTCATGGTCGATACGTAACACCCAGCCCACCTGATCGTGCTGTTCACCACCACCCAATTCACACGGTTCACTTGGTTCGCGGAGGCGGTGACAATTAACAAACGGAAGCCACTCCTCTATGTACAGAAAGACCTGTCTGTCAGCTCCAGATTGCTCTGGCAATTGATGCGCAGTAATGCGTGTGTGCGTGTATGTAGGCGGTTGTTGATTTTGCCGTCTGGCCTCCTAATGTTCATCGAACATTTCCTATGTAAAACCGCTGTATGGAGTATGTGCTTGGCGTGATGCAGCGGAATGTGCTTAAGAGATATGAAGTGAAAAATTGTCTTGTTTTCCACTAACTATTGCTGGAAGGACACTCCGAAGCCCAATGGTCACCGTCTTCAGGAGGGGAAATTTTCTTCCTTCCAACACATAAGTGAAAGTTGTCGGAAATCCTAAAATCCACGGTACTTACCAATGCATAGTGGAACATGTGCATGGTATCATAATGGAAAACAGAGCATGTGCTTGTGAGTAGGTTGCATTGAATAGTGTGACGGAGTTGTTCCATTCTAATAGTTTTGATAATCACGAGGACATGTGTAACAAACAGTGTAGTGACCGTGAACTCCCAAACCGACGTTGAATGCGAAGCAAACTCGAAACCTCATTGCAGCATGACAATAAGAAACACACCGCAATAAGCCTTAATACCAAGTGAGAAGGTAGTTGCTTGTCTACCGGGTTTATTAACCTATTTCGGAGCACATCTCTTCGTTGCATCACACTACCATGAGAATCTATGTTAATGACGCACGATTGCGTTATGATGAATGGATTGTTCCAAAACCAATTTGTGCTCCGACCTGGCTTGCTTACATATGCGGTCACTGTGCTGACGTCAAAACGTAATTGCTTCAGAAAAACAAATGGTTATCTGCAATCAATAAGATTCGACGTGACGTACACTCAGTGTGAACGATGATAGTAGCTAGCCAATTAACATACTCAAGATTTTTTGTAAATTATTGAAGTTACGTAAAATATTTGAATTTTTGTGTGTTTATTCTGTTCCCAATTTTTGTTTTCCTAAGCACACAGACGGTCAAACAGAGATCAGAAAAGCACGAATTCTTCCGTGAGTCGGAACTTTGGAGTAACAATAATGTTTGGATAGTTATTAAATATGTTACGGTCAAGTGTTTTTGATTTGGCATGTCATTCGCATTTGGGTAAAATATGTAACAACCGTTTTCCTTGGGTAATTTATTTGAATATGCCTAACCGTCTACCGTATATAATCGTACATGATCAGCACAGTGTTATACGTTCGAAGTCAGAGCTGATCCACATGTGCTCGGTCATTGATTTCAGTTTAATTTAGGTTCACCTTTGCTCAAAATATAACGTTCCGAATCCCCGAACTATCGTGATGAGTCAACAGAATCTGCATATCACTTTTTATGTTAAGGCTATTGTAACGTCAAATGAATTAAATTCCATAGATTAGAATTCCAGCACTCTCTGCGCGACACATGAAGTCTAACGAATATATTGGAGCCGATATTTAAAATCTCACTCCACATGGGGTTGATAATCTTATCATTTGAACACGAAATTGAAACATATGGCTACCGCCAAATGATTCAAATAACGTCAACCTTTGCTGGTATCGAAAATGGGTACTACACCGAAGACAATGGTTTAATAAAGTTATGAACAGAACAATTGCAAAAAACTTCACATAAGGTTTATTCGTGGAAACCTCATGTGTAAACAGTCGGCAGGTAGGCTAATAATGTCAAATGAACTGTAAACAATGTAATCAACACAGTCTAAATTAATGAGGGAATTGAACCAAAGACATGATCAATACATAAGAGGAACGGAGCAGTGACGCCAGTTTTGCCCTGCACATCGAAGATCAAGCCGCTCATTGGAAAAGAGAAACTCTTCATGAGCCAATAAGAAACGGGAGGTGACTCTAGAAGGTGACATGACCATCACTCGACCAACCATTAAACCCCTTTTCCGATGGTTAGACTAAAGTGCATCGATTTGACTAGAACGTTACAATTCGAAACGGAACGTGTACACAGTTGAGGTATAAATAATGCACAGATGAATACACATCAACAGCGCAACACAAAACAGTTGTGCGTCAATAACGGGGCTACCGCCTGGATTAGATCAGTATAAAAATTTCGCCACATAGACTAGAATATGGAGTAGGCCAGAAGTGAAACCGTAAAGTTTGCAGAAGATGCAGGAGTGATTATTGCCAAATGGCGATTGGGAAAACGAAGAGGCTTCGATAACTCAGTGCAGTGCTAACAACCAGTGGCATCGGGTTACATAAAGGTCAGTAACCACGACAACAAAGTTCTGCGTAAATTTGAACTCGTGTAGATGATTTTACAACGTATTATATAGATGCGCTACTCAAAGTTTTCATAGACAGAAAAGTCACGTAAACATTGCCAGATCACCGATATCCGTTTTTGGTAATTCAACAATTAATAAGCAATTTCTGAGTGGTGCAACGTAACTTCTGTGTAAAAACCATGTCGAATTTACCGCTTATTCTTCATGCACTAATGGTCTAGTCGGACGAGTTTATCGTCATCTTAAAGCTTCCATAAAGGCACACAATGGCCCAACACTTCAGCCTCCAGCTGAACTAGCCAAACATTCAGACTACCCTCAGTGTCTCAAGGAGCACATGACGGGCAGGTGATAGAGCATTCAACCGTTGTTCGTCCCTTGTGGATTGTGTTCGGTGCATACGATCTTGCTCCAAAAGTTGCGGATAAACCTCATCCTCGATCGCTGTACGCTGGCAACTTTAACATGTTACAACACAAATCCAATTAATTCACCATGTATAGCAACATTCACACGAACGCAGCTTCCTCACGATCAATAAACCGGTGCAAACTGGAAGCGACCGACCTTGTCGGTTGCAGAACACAGCAACCAACAAGCAACAACGCAACGAAATCACCACCAGTAGTGTAGGAGATGTTAATCACTACTGTTAACTTAGGCCTAGTTATGTAACCTCAATCACGTGGGTTGTAAACATTTGTGAAGAAATCAGTACGCCTTTGTAGCATAGCTAGTCGAGGTGTGTATACGTGACCACGAGAGGTTCACTGGTTTGATCAGAAGATGTGTGCATAATGACGGCGGGCGTAAGTGAACTGCACTAGCCTCTGCGATTGCTAGTAAACGGTCTTCGACCCACTTGATTCGATAGATCGGCTTAGACGAATCGGTCGGTTTGATCCTGTAGTATAACCAAACCAAGGATGCGGCGACCGCAAATGAACAAGCTTTCATTGATCGCTGAGCTAATCGCACACATGATGTCCGCGGGTGCTTTCAGACAACTCCCATTTTATGCCACCTACGTATATTTTTTCATAGGAATAAACAAAAAGGTGGACACATAAAGAGAAACATCGTGTAAATGCAGTATATCTTCCAGCTCAGGATGCAAAACTGACGCGGAAGTAACTGGATTACATAATTGAGCTGCAAAATAAGTTTTGTTTAATGCTAACTTATATCTCCTGGTTGAGTTTTCACTATAGAGCTATCGCCCATGAACGGTAACAAAATATGGATAAGCTACTAATGTGCAGTTCATGATATATTTACATTTGTATTCATTCTCATGCACTTACAAATAAACTGCTCTGGATAGTCATTTCCAAAGTCAGTGTTAAGTAAAAACTGCTTTTCATCTCCCATAGTGTCAGTAGGGCATTTTGACAGTTCTTGCTAGCAAACTCTGGGTCCGTTTTCTCTTTTATCCTGATGGTACCACTCTACTAGGATTGTTATAATGCTCTGACGAAGTTGCTTTAAGATACTTTGTATCTTGACATGAACACGTCTGAAAACGCTACGACTGCGGTTGGTTCGAGTGGAAATAAAGCAGATGCTCTTGTGGAAGGAGTTGAAGTATAGCAGTGTTTCAGTAAGGCTTTTTGGTTCGTCTGCCCAATCAGTAGTATTGTTTATATAACGAGTATAAATAGCACGTGATTTTGTGCTGTCAGCTGGTGAACTATTTTCAAGCTTTGGCCTGAAAATGTTACCCAGTGGTGTATATAGCAGCGACCCCGTGACTACCCCATACTTTTGTCGGAAAATCTGAACATGCAGGGACATAACAGCTGTCTTAGGTTATTCATTGGTATCCCCATATTGATGTCATTGCTCTCAATAGACTGACCGAGAAACTCAACTGTCTAACTTAGTAGGGTATATGTAAAAAGGGTGGGATCTTTAGCAAGAATAAAAGATTTCTCACTTTGTTCACTTGTTTTAAACTTTCATCAAAATTCAAAAGAATTTGCGAGACCACGAAACCTTACATTTTGTCTAAATCATTGTAAAAACCCGAATAACCATGTTGTGGTTATTATGCAAAACAAATTACACACGTTTAAAATCAGTCGAAACAGTACTCCGTTTTGACGTATTTTATAAAGCTTGTGAATTACTGTGCCTGTTGATCTAATTTCTTCAGAGGTGGCTAAATCAACCAACACTGTCTGTTAAATACATCCCAATAGATTTCCCAACGCATTTTCAGTGACCACTGTTTTTCCCTTGTTATACTCTCTGCGGACAAATTTGATTGGGCTTTTTTAGGTGAGACCCAACTGTGAAAAGTCAGGGCTTCGGCTGGATTCGAACCAATAACAGACACAGCATGCCTGATTTTATCGGTTAATGACGNAGACCCAACTGTGAAAAGTCAGGGCTTCGGCTGGATTCGAACCAATAACAGACACAGCATGCCTGATTTTATCGGTTAATGACGTACTCATCTTATTTGACTTAATCACGTTTGTCTCTTCTTGACATTCTAATATCTTCATTTCTCCTAAGGGACTCCAGTGAAGTTAAGAGCTGTCTGGTGAGTAAGTTTTAGCTGAATTTCCTGCCCAGATACTGACAACATGCGTGAACGAACACTAAGCGCTGACGACGGCTAATGCACTTTTGTTTGCCAACACCGGGGATGGCGCAAGGGTTGTTTATTCAAATCCCAGTACATGGGTTATGCGTTTCAACGTGAATGCCAACGGAAACACTCATCTACGTACGACACTGGTCTCAGAACGTCACGGTTGCTATAGGCGCCAATGTTCAGTTCCTTTATGTTCCATGAACCATTTCATTCGATACTGCACTTCAATGCCTCTTCTTGTATCTTTCCCGTGGCTAGTTCGATGGCAAAATCGATACTCTTGTCTCAATACTGAATAGTAATAGTGTGATTACAATAGAGCCATTGCTCGTCCTCATTACAGTACTACACGGACAGACCAATATAACTGGAAACGTTATAATAAGAAGCTAGACTGGTTGATTTTCCTTTCATTACCAAAAATAGTAACCAGGATTTGGTATATATCTATATATATATATATATAACACTAATGAGGTAGGAGCCAAATGGGGCAAATTGGGTGGAGGACAACAATGCAAACCTATTAAGTTCATGGAAGTCTAAGACCTACTTATAGTTTTGTACACAACGCTGGTTTGAGAAGAATAAATCTTTCCATCCCAGCCAAAGGCAGTAAACGCGGATTAGCAAGGCGTATTGTAGGCTTGAATGTTGATTTGAAATTAATCCGACCATCGGTAACCAAAACGTGTCTGGCGATAGATGAAGCCGGACATTTTCGTTATGCTAAGACGAAGGAGGTGGACTGCACGCTCACGGTCTGAACCTATTTCGACGAATGTCCCTTTATCCTGAAGTTCGAGAACCCATCTGTTCTGCCGACATAAATTTCTCCGCGGTGTGAGTTGGCGCCAATAGGTCGTTCTCCATTAATTGAAGGTAACGGTAAATTGTGAATTCAGCCAACGGCTTTGATTTCACTGCATTGTAAGCTCGCCTAATCGATGTGATGAGACGTTTTGTGGTTCGAAGCGAAGAAATGTTACTAGTTGAATAACGGTTCAGTGTAAACTTTCTTTTTTCTTGCCATGGAAAAGTTACCCGCTGCTGTACGCTGCTGGTAGGGCCTATTGATAAAAGATGCAGTCGAAGTTGATCGGCTAAAAATGTCAACAATAGGCCCAACGTGTGTAAACAACGTTCTGACCAACGATTACTAGTTCTTCATTAGTGAAAAACTTGTGAACTGAGTGTAATGACTAGTCCAGGTTGACTTTTGATATACAGACCTTCCTATTGGTCTATCACACTTGCGACTGATAAGAATGTCTGAAAACCGTAGGCACTCGCACTTTTCCCGTTCTCAGGTGACTGTCAGATTGCCATGATCAAACTTCGGTTGTCCAACCGCCTCGTCGATCGTTTGCAGAGATTGCGCAAACATGGGGATGTAATCCACATTACGTTTGTACAACTTCGGCGCCCAAATGTCTATAGCAATGTGCCTTTCTATCATCAACATGACAAATCGGCAAACACTTATCCTAACGGGCTCCTCACGAACAAACCGTCTAGTTGTCCACAAGGCTTATTCCGAAGACTAAAAGTGAAATAGGCAAGGTTTCCGTAAATACGTGGAAACTTTCACATCGAAGCCTTAATTCACGATGAAAGTGTGTATGAGTTTAATGGTCTCGTGAAATGGAATATTCATACACAGTGATTAGACGTCTGTTGTGTCATTACTTTTCTTCTAGGCTGACTTTGTCGAGATCTTCCAACCTGTATATCAATAACCGAGCTAGTTTGTGATGTCGCACATTGCTCACTAATAAAATCGTCCTGGATGACAATCATGGTTTGTGTTTTGGGTAAGCCATACGGTTGCAGTGTTGATGAACCACCAAGTTTTAGGGATGTAAGAGCACATTCATCAATTGATCCATGCAGGAGCAGGAACTCGTGGTGTCGAATTATTTGGCACTCCATATCAGTTACCTCTTGCACTCTGTCGCTATCTTAGACTTTGCATTCACCGCTCACTGTAAAGATTTTCCGGGTATAATCATCTTTATCCGCAGTTGTCACATCGCAAGATTTACGTGGTTTTAGCACGATAACGTTCTCAGTCCACATACCCTTTAGATTTTCAAGATGACCAATTGTGAGTATGTATTTATCTCTTTATGGTATCATAACAAACTCATGTGCAAACCGGTAATGATTGTTCAAGCTAGTGGAATGCAGATGTGGTAACTGGTCAAAAAGACTTTCAAACTGTTTCTCTGTTGATAAACTGCCTAGTTAATTGAAGTGAACTTTGTCATCAAGTCCTAGCAGTAATGTTTGTAACTGTAACACGTAAACTGATTCATAGAAGACATGTTCAGAACTAAATTACTGGGATCTCAAAGGTCTAGTTCATCTGTTAATTTCGCCAAAGACGTGAAGGTGTTCTACACTCAGCTTTATATTTGGAAAAACAATCGTACCTAAGCTTTATACTTCAATGGACCTAATAGTTTGCGTTGTTGTCTACCATCGCATTTGCCAATTTATTTCTTCACTCCCATCCTATTGATGTTTTGTATATATATATATATGTTATATATATATATATATATATATATATATATATAATCGCGGTCGTTGTGTTAAGTACGGAAGAAACAATGCGAAATGCTCGCACTTTATCATTGTAAGTGCTTAAAATTTTGTCCCATATATTATGTATTGTGCTGGTCTGGTGATGAAGCACTGAATACATGCTTGGTTATTACATGTTTATTCACTCTACTAAACCGGGACGACGCTTGCAGCGCGTTGGTAGCCGACCCAGCCGACAGCCAATAAGTTTCGAACTCTCTTCTCAACCCATATATTGGCAGACGAGTGCAATGCCAAAATTGGCATGAGTAGACGCCGATAAATCCTTTGGTCAGTCACATGCAACCCACTTCACATTCGCTTTACATTAAGGCCACGCGTGGAACTCCCGCTCCCCTGTCATTCGACGACAGTCCCAAATAACACCAACCTGCAAGCAACTAACCTGGTCTACACACGTGATTATCCGTGCGTCACCAAACATGCACTTTTGCATCCACACTGGTTAACACCAGGAGGCCAGCCGGGTAATGTCGACGGCGTAAAACACAAATCGGTCCTCTATAGGCCCCACGACATTTCCCTTGACATTTGCCCTACTGTCTGCTCTGTCGCATGCCTTGGTTTGTCAAACTTCCACTCGTTAACTTAATTTTGATCTCAGTTCATCCAGCTTCTCGTCGGTAAGTCTCTGCAGTTTATTGTCAAAGTCTATAAGCTGACACAACCTCAGGTTCTGTCACGTGTTTGATTACGCCGTTCTTTCTCTTGACGTTGGTGAATAGGCTGCAGGCAGTTAATATTCGCACTTGCCCGCATCGCCGTTAAATGGAATGACCCATCGATAGCAACGGTTAAACAGTTGTGCATGGACAAATTGCAACTTAATGATTTAAAATCGACCGGCTCACTACTCTCAGACATTATAATGATGGTGTAGCAACTGTTTGAAATACCGTCATCTTAAAAGAGTGTAGAAGCTGACCGTATCACTGACGCAAAAAGTTATTGATCGGTCAGGCACAGTGATAACATCACAAATCGATCGCTGTACAATCGAGGGTGTTGTATAACAGGCAGTTTCGTTGTGAGTAGTATACTACTCACAAGTAGTGTATTACCCACAGGGGACATTCAGGAGCAAAAGGACAAGCCCCGAACACGACGGACAAGAAGAGACTATCGAAACAGTGTGTACATGATGTGTGAGAACTTTCACCAAGGCGAATGACCACGTACTGTCACCCAATGTATGTGAGTGCATGTCCGTCGTGCAAATGAGTGTACACGTTTGTGGTTTAGTTTTTGACATGACCTATACGGAAGTTTGCGCAATAAACCAACTTGTTGGCCAAGCGTCTTTTGCGGACACAACAACTGGTGCCGTGACGAACGCGAGGATGAAGATTCCCTGGCCACAGCCGTTCGAAGATGGAGACGTCCGGACGTTCCTGGAGGACTTGGAGGACGTGGCCGAAGTGGTCGGAGTCAAGACCGACCGTGGGAAGCTGGCTGCCCTGCGGACGCTGGTGAAGGGCAGGGCGAAGGCGGTGCTGGACGCAGCGCGAAGAGGCCCTGCGAAGATGGAGTGGGCCGCTGCGAAGGAGACGCTGGTGGCTGCGTTTGACAGCCCGGCCGACCGCCAGGAGGCCATGCGGCGGTTCAAGGCGGCCAGGCTTGGACAAGGAGCGGACCCGTCCGTGTTTGCCACCACTCTGCAAGGTTTGCTGGACAGGGCTCTGCCAGGATTGGATCAAGAATCACGACGGCAGTTGTTAACGGAGCAGTTTATTGAAGGTCTCCCGATGGAGGTTCGCGACCAAGTCCGTATTGCCCATGTCGCCCGGCCGATGGACCTTGACGATCTGGCGAAGGTGACACGGGAGTTGGCAGTAATGTCCGTGGCCTCAGTGGATTCAAACAGCAATACGGACAAGAAGACATTGGAGGTAATGCAGAAGGCAATGGAGCAACTCGCAGCGGATGTAGCTGCCCTGAAAACAGCAGCACGGAAGAACGATCAACCAGGAGGCTGCTTCATCTGTGGAAAAAAAGGACATTGGAAGAAGGATTGCCCAATCCGGCGGTCTCAGAGGTCTAAAAATAAAGTGTTTCGTGATTGTTCTTTTTGTTGGGCGGGTCGACTAGTAATGGGAGCGATTGAGAAGGGGGCCGTACATACAAGGGTTGAAGTTGATGGAGAGGTAGAACAGTGTTTAGTCGATACAGGGGCAGCTATTTCGTTGATTGCTCGTGCCGAAAAGCAAAACCTAGAACCGACATCCATGATGATCAAGACGGTTGGAGGTCATAGTCTACTGGTTGACGGTGTGAAAGAATGTGGGGTACGTATCGGCGGCCATATCGTAAAGCACCGTTTCATTGTGTCCCCAGAAACCAGGCAAACGATACTCGGAGCCGATTTCCTCGCTGCAACAGATGCCGTGATTGACTTGAAGCTCAAGAAGTTGTCAACCAAGTATGGCTCCCTGACGCTCATAGGACAGCGAAAGGATAGCGTCAACCAAGTACGCAAGGTTAAAACCCCCAGTTGCACAGCCCCCCTGCTCCAGTCCACGGTCGAGAAATACGCGGAAGTATTTACGACTGACGATGATCCGTACGGATTTTGCAACTGGATTGCCCATGAAATACCAACAACCGGAACATTTCGACCTCACGGGCCCCGCAGGATACCGGTTCATCTTGAGGAGGAATTGAGGAGACAAATACAGAACATGCTGAGCGAGGATGTTATCGAAGAAGCCAACAGTCCGTACAACTCGCCTGTTCTCCTGGTGAAGAAGTCCAACGGGAAGTACCGCTTTTGTGTGGATTTTAGACGGCTGAATGAGGTAACACAGAATACAGTCGTACCAATACCGTCCGTCGCTGATATTTTTGACAAGCTACAGCAGGCGAAATTGTTCACAGTTTTGGACTTACGCTCCGGATACTGGCAAGTACCAATTAAACCCACAGATCGTGAGAAGACCGCATTCACGGTAGGCGAAAAACAGTATCAGTTCAAGCGCATGCCGTTTGGCCTATCCGGGGCACCGTTCACATTTCGGCGCCTGATGGTTCAGCTGGTAAAACGACTGGATAATGTGGCGGTATACGGAGATGATATCGTAATATACAGCAACACGGAATCGGAACATGCTGCCCATATAGATGCTGTCTTGAATCGCATTAAGAACTCAGGACTGCGGATCAATGCTGATAAGTCACAGCTCGGACGATCATCGGTGGTGTTACTGGGACACAAGGTGGGTCAAGGTGAAATCAAGCCTCTGCCGGAGAAAATACTGACAATTAGAGAGGCCGTGGCTCCGAATTCCAAACGAACCCTGAGACAATTTTTGGGTCAAGCGGGGTACTACAGTCGGTTCGTGAAAAATTTTCACTCCATTGCATCGCCATTGTACGAACTCCTTCGAAAAGACAAGAAATTTGAATGGACCGACGATGCCCAGAGGGCGTTCAAGCGAGTGCAACAAGCGATGAACGAGCAACAACTGACGTTGAAACTACCGAACACAAAAGAAACGTTCATCGTAGCAACAGATGCCAGTGACCGTGGCATTGGGGCAGTACTCAAGCAAAAGGAAGGAGTAATCGAGTATGCCAGCAGAGTCCTGACTCCAACGGAGCAGAAATATTCGACTATTGAAAAGGAATGTTTGGCAATCGTCTGGGCACTGGACAAGTGGAGGCCATACCTGTTGGGTCAACAGTTCCACGTGGAGACGGATCACAAACCCCTGGAATGGATCATGACTGCGAGGGACCCGAGAGGCAAATTAGCCCGATGGGCATTACGTTTACAGGAATATGACTTCACGATCAACCATGTGCCTGGTTTGAGCAATTGCGTCGCGGATTTTCTTTCTCGACCACAAGTAGACGACGAACTCCCCAAAGTGACCGTTGGAGTCAACGGCTTAATAATGGAGCAGGACCCACAAACGCTAGTACGCCTACAACGTCAAGATAAGGTCCTCCGGAAAGTGATTGAAGCTCTGGCAAGAGGCGTGAGAATCCCCACAAATACTAAGGATGAGGAGCTGAAAATAATCGCATCCCAATGGAGAAGAGTTGGCTTAAACAGTGCAGGCGTATTGACATGGCAGCGTGGCGTTGGGCACCCGTGCGTGGTAGTCATCCCGAGACAACTGAGGAGGAAAGTGGTGGCAGACTGCCATGAAATGGCACACACCGGATGCACTAGGACGTACGATCTGTTGCAACAAAGAGCATATTGGCCGAAAATGAAAGAGGATGTGACAACTTACGTGCTTGCATGCCAACAGTGTCAGTTACTGAAAAGCGACAATCGGGGAGCCCAACAGCCCTTACAGCCAATACCAGTCTCCGAAATCGGTGAACTCTGGTCTATGGATCTTATGGGCCCATTTCCACTGAGCGCCCGCGGTAACCAGTACGTTCTGGTCATGACGGAACACTTTACCCGTTGGATCGAAGCGACTGGCGTTCCGGATCAGAAAGCATCTACGGTGGGAGATATGGTGATGAAGCACATTGTAGCAAACCACGGTGTACCAAAGGCGATCTTGACGGATCAGGGACCATGCTTCGAAAGCGATGAGTTTCGAACACGCATGCAACAACTGGGAATCAAGCGCATCCGAACGACGCCGTATCACCCACAAACGAATGGCCTAACTGAGCGTAACAACCGAACGGTCAAAGAATGGTTATCAGCCAAAGGAGGAGACTGGGAGTCTGCGTTGCCACTAGTGTTATTGGCCTACCGGGCGTCTGTGCAGGCGAGCACGAAGAAATCTCCATTTCAATTGATGTACGGTAGAACCCCTCGACTTCCGGTGGATCAGGACATTGGGGTATGGCCAGAGTGCATTGATTCCACTAAAGAATTGGTAACCGAAAGAGAAAGAGCCCAACGAAATCTGAAAGCATCGCAAGCACGCACAAAGGAGAAATCCGCAAGGCAACGGTTCGGCAAGACTAGAATGTTCAACCTAGGAGAACGGGTGAAATATCGAGACCATCGGAACACCGGTGCCAGCGGGCCAGGATCAAGAAAACTTTTGCCTAAATGGAAAGGTCCGTATTTGGTAATATCCAGATGGGGCCCAGTATACACGATCAAGAAGGACGGCGAGACGAAACGAGTGTACGCCAGTGAGTTAGCAACGTGGCACGAGATGCCGGCGCGACGAACCAGAAGATCAATAATCCGGGAGGAAACACCGCGTCGATCGGAGAGGATTCGTCGACAAATGCAAAGGAACCAAGGAACCTCAGAAGAGGGAGGAGTGTTGTATAACAAGGGTTAAGTAATGTTCAGTTGCGAACGTAAAAAGTACGGATTCTAAAAATTTTCGTTTACAATGGGGCGACTAGTTCCATCGTCAAACTGGATGACGCAACTTACTCCATGTGCAAGTCAATAGCAGTTTATGCATGACGGAATCATATGTATAAGTTACGTGATATTTTGTTTTCAAAACTATTTTCAAATCTTATTTTCAAAAATTATTTATTCCACGTATATGAAAAAACACCCCATATCCGTTCAAATATTTGGGTTTATAGAACACAGGCGAAATGTGTACGCGTGTTACTTTTTTCAGTCTTTGTTTCATGTAAACCCAATGGTTTGAATGTTTTCGATTTTGTTGCTAACCGCATGTACTATATATTCTAATGTTTTACGTTCGTGACTGAAGAGAGTAAACGAAATGTTAACATCTTGCGATGTATGTCTTCTATCGCTATTGGTGAACTGGATCAAGGGAACTCAGTGTTTTAAATTTTTTTCAATAAAGCAGATATTTCCTTGGAGTTAATAACATTTGCAAATTACTTTAATCGTTCATATGATATTTGCTAGAATCCGTAGATCAACACACATATCAGTCACCTCAGCAGAAGTGCATCTGTTGATTTTTGATCACTGTGCATAAAGGGTTTTACGCTACCTTATTCTTGTATAACCTTCCATTTTCACTTAGAAATTGTCCATCCCATCGGCTGGTTTGTGATAAATTTTGGCCTAGATATATATATATACATATATATATATATATATGTTTACCACGTGTTTGTGACATTCCAGGTTACTTCCAACTGCTGCCGTGTCTTAATTTTTCACTCGCACGACTAACATGGGCTTTTCTGAAATAGTTTAGTTGGTGAATTCCAGTGGGTGCACAGCTAGTTGACTATCATCGCATCATAATTCAAATATCTGCCATTCATAAAAATGTGTAGTTTTCCAGGTCGGTTGACTGGAAAGTCAAGTTTAGCCTATGGTTTATGGGACTGGATCTCGAACTCTGAGAACTACTTGAATATGTGGTCACTTATCAAAAGGGCCATCGTGCGGACTCAGTTTTACAATTTCTTCTTCGGCTCTTAGTGACTGTTGGTTATGGAAACCTGCTTCCTTATGTAATTGTGTATACTGAGAGTAGTAGGTACATCTAGCTGCTGAACTTATAGTTGGCATTCGACTAATAACATGAGGTTGACAGTTTGAAACACGGACCGGTTAGCATGAACCGGAATATCCTGGTGAATAGGCAAAATAGGTTATGGGCCAACATGGCCTGACAATTTCTTGTTTGTTTCAAAGTAGAATCTGCTGAACTTATTCGAACCGGTGAGTGTGTCAAACGGGACTTTAAGTCTTGTAACATAAGAGCAATAGGTTATGTACTCAATGCAAACCTTCTGATGAGAACAAGTAGTGAACAGAGGAAATGTATTCCACTTCATAAGCTAAAGTTCTTGACGTCTTGATTAGACATTTCGTGATAAAGCTGCGTTCATCATGAACAGTCTCAATTACCAACAGTTTTAAGCATATTTCAAAGGATTGGGATGATCCTTGTTACGTTAGAATTGCTCTGAACACTCAGCGACTCGTCTAAGTCTACCTCACAGACTCTTTTATTCATGTGCCGTCTTTTGTTCAGAAGATTATCAATAAGAGTTATCGAAAGAATGTTTGTGACCAATATATTTTAAATCTTCCATTGGGTGTCAATCTCTTTGAGCCAGACTGGGTCTCGATAGCATGTACATTTATCTGTGGTGGCTGCCAGAGCCACAGAAAGTTGCGCACATGAAAAATCCACACAATAAGAATAGTTAACATTGTCGGCCGTTCGGGAAGATGAGAGTTGTGCTATCAAACGAAGTCGTACTGGCTGTTAAAATTTTACTGAAACAAAGCGATTAAAAAGTTTTCATCATGACGTTCACAGGTGTACACGATTTGTAATTTATGCTTGGATGAGTGCATAGGAGCTCAGTAGCACTGTTTATCTTGTCCAAAACAGGCAGGGTCTTGTCGAAAATGACTTTTGGGTGAAACAGACGGTTAAAGTAGAAGGCAAAACGTTGTTACTGTGAGTAATAATGAAGAATAAATAAAATGCAAGAATACCTGCTGAAATACGTTCTCAGAACGGTCGCTATAAATGGAAGCACTTTGTGGAAATGTTCACGATACCTTTAAGGGTAGGGAGAATGAATCATAGTTCAGGTCCGACAGGGCTTGGAACCAAAAAGTCATCTGATTCGGAATACCAGTATGCGGAGAGCTGGAAAATGGAATTTGAATAAGAAAAAACGCCTATCAAAGGTTATGAATGAACTTTGGTATCGTGGTAGTCCCTCCTGACGATACTTTTAAATTCATACTCTAGAACTACCAAGGTATTTCGAACAAATGACCGGTAACGTACAAACTGACAGAACACGTACTGTGAATTCAACGGCGACAACTCCATTTAACGGATAAATGTCTCGACCATTACTGCAACACTGGGTTAGGCGCTGTACGTGATTCAGATGAAAATTAACAACAGTTGTTTACTACAGTAACTATTCAACCACTGTCTTGTTATTTCGGTTTTGCTAACTATATCCCACGCTAGATGATAACTACGGAAAAAGTATACAAAGCACAATGGGAATTTTTATTGCCGCTCAATATAAGCAATCTAATCGAAACATGCTTGACAGTCCAAGCCGGTGTCATTCAGTCCTGTTTTCACAACAGCCACTCCCTTCATGAGGTTTTGTAGTTAAAACGACACTTTCATATGAATTTAGCTCAAGCATTAGTGAACTTGAGTTGAAGCAACAAAATGTGTGTTCCCCCCACACACGGCACCAGAAAGTCCTGACTAGGTCACCGTTCCAGTGTTAAACTAGTGACTTGCACCAATTCGTATGCAACGCTGAATCACCACTGTAAAACAGCGAACCTCTAACGTCAAGTAGCAGATTCGTATACTTGATGGATTCACTCAGATCCCATGGAAGTACGCAATCTTGGCAACCATAGTGCAGCTTATTGTCTCGTTAACATAAAGTTTTGGTTCATGCGTAGTGGAACACTCTAGATTAGATACACTGATACGCACTTACCAGAAGCAATGTTCAAAGCAACCGCTGAGAATGGAGACCGAATATCTGTTGTACGGAATGAACTAGTGGTATCGCATACTGCTGCAAGCGGTACCGACAGTAGAGCCTTTTTGGTTTTGTTCATTAACAATGCTTCACTCTAGTACAACAACGTTTTACGTCATCTCTGCATGTTGTTCGAATTGATAAAAATGATCCTGCAATTACAACAAAAAAATTTGTGCACGCACGCCGGTCTGCTCTTTCACCTGTGGCGTAGTAGCTTGACGATACTACACAGATCTCACCCATTTTTTTATAGCTCCGCTGTACTGAGAACATCGTCGCAGCACCGACCGTGTTTCAGCCGCCCACGGTAATCCCGGAATATCCTTACCTCCCGGATAATGGTAATTTGGAATACTGCGAGTCAAGCTCTTTATTACTATGACTTGCCAAAACTCCTGTAACTATCCTGTTGCATTTGTTCATTTTTTGTTACTGAACCCAGTGAAATACGCTTGCATTTACTTAGGCGTACATCAAGATGTAGCCAGTTTTGCATAATGTTATCCAATAATCTTTATGTGCTGCGTACGGTTCATTCATAGAGGAAGGCAAATGTCCCAGTGTCTGTAGTTTTATCCCTTGCCAGTTGCGGTCCACCAGTGTGATCTGATTCCAGCACGATATTTAGACCTGCGCAGTTTGCACACGATAATTTCCCAGACAACACATGTTTCCAGAGTGCAAAGCAATGGAATCTGGACATTTTTTGGACAGGCCGTCCACGCAGATCCTGATAGAGCAGCAAGTCGCTTTGATCACCGCGCCCATATATTGGTAACAGTCAAATAGGATTTGCCACAAAACTGAAACACGCCCAGAGGGACCTATCGTTTTAGTAGCAGGGCTATAAGATGACATGGCAGAGTATACAAATGGTGCGGTAAACCTAAAAACACAACATGAGGTGTGTCAAATTTCATGGGAAAGTTGTTGGTTTTTGCTCATTCAGCAATTTGTGTGTGCGTTCGCAAATGCGAGAAATGGCGAGAAAATATCTTGATGATACAATCCGTTAAGCAAATATCGTACTTTAACATTGTCCATTTGCACCCATGGATGCGCATTGGCCCCCAGCCCAAAGTTGCGTTTCCAGCGCTGATGTGCTCACGGAGTTGTCGGCCAGCTGTGTACCACGGTGGCAAAAATGCTGGGACGGTGTAGCCGGACCATTCTACTGGGAAAGGGCTTGCACGCCACTTGGTTATGGGGCTTGTGTAATGAGGATGCCGTTCGGCAGATTTCATAACCGTGGTTGCGACTGCGTTACTTTAGCTCTTGCTATGTGCGTCGGCCTAGCAGTCGGAAAAACTGGACGCGGTTATAGCAAGGTCGTGGCACGGTAACCCCGTTTATGGACAGACTAGACAGGCACGTCAGTATGGGAAGGCTGTCAGCTGAATCAGCCCTACATCTGAAGCATCATTCAAGTCAGACGATTTAAATAACGGTGGACGGTTTGATAAACATTGGACGGTGCCATCAGTATCTAAAATTTGAGTACTTGTTGAAAACATTCGTTTGTTTGAAGAATGACAGAGCAGGAGTGGAACGGGCTGTTTTGTCGGTTTTTTACAGATTGAGTGCTTCTTGACCGACCTTGTTTTCGTAGTTTAACTCTCCTATTTCAATTTTGTACTGGTATTCTTCAGTAAACATTATCATTAATTCCAGTGACCACTTTATGCAGGAAACAACCAAACGAACGATCGGGATTTATGAGGCTAAATGTCCTTCATCGTTAACTTGCAAGTGGATACACTGCCTTAATCTTGCTAGTTTTTGTTCGGTCGTTGTAATTCTAACCTTGAACACGAGTACGAGGCGAAATTGTACTGTGCCGTTCACGACACTATGCTCGGTTTAGTTAAGTTGGATGTGGACTTTGCCGAATGAAGTGACCAGGTCCAAATTTCGTTGCATAACCCAGAATGGAATGAGCGGTTGCCGCGATAAGCACTGGTTCTGGTTATCTCTGTCTCATGAGCCTAAACATAAACTAACCTCCTAGAGCGAAGAATTGACTTGAGAATGAACAATACTATTCCATCATAGTTACTTCCAGTTGTGATGTTGACAGAGTGTGAAAACGGCATTCAGCAGCTGATTTGTTCCACCTAGAAACTCACACTTTTTCAGTTCATCACCCCCATACCACCCAGCGTCTATTCAGCCAACATTAAGTTCAGAATAATGAGTACTATAAAGTTTACTCAATAGAATGAGAACACGGTTTTCAATCTATCTGTGAAGACAAGTGAGATGTTTGAGCATGCTGCAACCTCTATCATTTGATCGACAGCAGGCTGAATTTCACTTTAGGAAGATATCACCTTCCTGTTTCCCAATATTTTGTAGTGCCTACTGTCAATCGCCTTGTTTAACTGCATCGATTGATAATACGCACTTTGGGAACTGACCAGGACTAAAAAGGTGACCAGTCGCAACACCGCCCATATGACAAGTCTTCTCGGACAATGAACTTTGGCTTCAAAAGGACGAGCAATACTCACAAACGAATATAGATGAGCGCCTGCTTATGGAAATTCAGTAGTGCTCAGTGTGAGATCAGTGGCGCAGTGGTTAGCACTCCTGCCTAATGAGAGCCTGGTCAGAGATCAAATCCTGATCGCGATGAGGATATGCACTACTGATGAGGACTAACAAGATCAAAACCCGAGTCTAGTCTTTCTTCTTCTTCTCCTCGGAAACAGCTGATTGAAAAGTCTATTGTACTAAAAGGGTGACGATCCCTTGTGAATGTGTAGGTGTCACTTTGGGCAGGACAGTCATAACTGACACATTCCGTTTGTCCGCACTAATTACCGCAGCGACACTTCGCCAACGTGGTCCGATGTCCCGCGACCTTTTCACCCTACAATCCGAAACGCAAAGTGACCTCGTGAAACAGACGTGTTCATTCGTGATGCACCTGGCACGGTGGACCATCCCAATCATGTCGACACCACAGGTGCCTGTACAATCCTCTCTCACCCACTCTCCATCCACACACGTTCACGATCAAACCAAAAGCCGTCAGGCCCTCCGACACGTAAAAACAAGTGGAGGTTTGAGACACCTAACACAACAGCGTCGTGCCTGTACTGGAGGACATGAACTAAGTGGTACACAGTGGCACCGAAAGGATTTTGGCTCCGAGGCTCGTACTGGTTCACACAGCAAAGGAATTACGAGTCAAGGATTACGCAGACATCAACCCTGCTCTCTGAAACTCCCCCACAAGTCTCCGCATATTCAAGCAGTGATCTGCAACAATCATGTGTACAGAACTAGCAGGATTTTGATAAGTTCAAACACTTGGTTATCTAGCTCATTGTTCGTTTTTATGTCACACTGCTAATTACGTGTTATACATGCATGCTTTTTATTGGCGTCATTATGTTTTGGTGATAAGTAACTCTAGCGTCAGCAAGTGAGGTCCCAGTTATATTAACCAAAATTCCCCTTTCTACCTGCCGGGAAACGTGTAGGCCTAACTTACACTGTCTGTACCCAGTCATTGCGGTTTCGACAGACATATGGTCAAGAACGCTAATTGAAACGAAAGGTCCTGGGCACACAACGCGAAATTACCTGATCCGATGGTGGCCGACTGGAATGTTTAAACATTGTTTGCCCGAAGTCTAGCCAGTGCCGACTGTATCTAAGACGGTGGATATGTAATCAGCAATATTTTCCATAAAACGACTACTGTTCCATCTTATTCCAGATAAACTTCAGAGAGACTCCATGCACATGTAGTCTGCGAAGTTCTAGGCAACTCATTAGGCTTTGATGATTGTCGATCATCAGCAGATTAGGTGATCGTGTGTTTTGCTCAGAAAACTTTTCATTCCGTTCCGCCAATTTCTTACACTTCAAATGTAATACACATTCCTCTGTGAGGTACACACTCACAACTACAAACAGTTGGATCCGATCAAAAGAATATAGACAACCGATTACCTGCATGGCGGACGAAGACTTGTGTGACTTCGAGTCGAACCAGTCAAATATCCAAGGTCATTCCTAATATATATTGCATACATCAAACTTTAGATATATCGGACAGCTACTGCTGTTCATAATTACGCTTACAAATATCACATGTTTATCCATGTTAATCAGTTTATCAATGTCAAGCAATCAGTTTAGCGAATCACGATCCAAAACACGTAACACGCAAAACTCACTCGAAGTAGAAAATTTTGTTTCTTATTTCTTTGATTTTGAGTTAATGTCTTCAGTTTGTTCCGAAGATGAAAGACAATCCGAAGGTGAAATTTGTTGTTCCAAATTGACAAGACGCTGCTCCAGTGCATCTAAAACTTTACTGTTCTGATCTTGTTCATACGTTGATCGCTTCAGCAAATGTTTCGTATGAGCACGTTGCCGTTCAAGGAGAGTGTGGAGCAAGCGCGGACAACTCCTATCCTTTGTCCCAAGAGTGGTTGACGATACGGGCGGGTGGTGATAAATCGGATTTCTTGGGGATGTTAATGGCAAGCTGGAATACACTCCCAGTCGGCAGAGCTCCTCTCTTGAACCAGCGACAACAGCTCGTCGAATTTCAATTAGCTCATGTAGTCGGTCCAAAGATGACATTTTGTTGGACCTGGGGGAGCTTAGGGACAGGTCTAAGGTGTCCGTTTCGATAGGTTTGTAAAGTGCAAGTTGAGATTGATGTGACTGACTTTTCAGCGGTTGGATGAAATCTTTAAGACAATCAGAGCTCTGATACAGACGACCAGTGTGCCCTTGCGCGGATTCGGTCGGCAGTGTCCAACTAAATTGTCCTCTTGAACCTTCGGAACTTAACTGATGTGAACGAGCCGACATAAGTTGCACGGTAAGTTGTTTCTGCTGTTCCATCAGATCATGCATACTGGAAGCAAAATCAATTTGCCTCTGTTGCGTACGCTCAGCTGAGTCTAACTGTTGTACAACGTGCATCAGTTGCCCTTTCAAACGTAATACTTCATCCCGAAGGCTATTCAGCTCTTTATTTCTTTCGTTAACATGCTCTATCTCTTGAGATCCACTTTCATCCGATTCCGTGGAAATTTTTCCAAGAAGGTTTTCAACACGAGTGCATGCGTTGGTCAATCGAGTTTCGACTAGTTTCTCCCAAGTTTTCAGACGTTTTTGTTCCTCGTTTATTTCCGTCAACAAAGAGGCCGAAATGTCCGGAAACTGCACACTACTTAGCTTTCCGCTAACAAATCTTTCCAAACGGGAAACGTTTCCATCTCTGGGTTCAGAAAAGCCCCTGACGCTCTGATGTGAGGTCGGATCTCGAGGGACGGGTGAATTATTGTCAATGGAATCATTTGTTTTCACTGATTGATGAGCGTCGCTGAACCTAGGAAGTGTTTGATCAGTGCCCAGTTGTTCAGAGACGTCCTCCGTATCATTTAAAATCAAACCAGTGGAACTCCAACACTGGCTTTGTTGTGTTCGCCCATCAATTTTATAACTGTCACACCAGTCCGATGCACTGGACGGAGCACCACTAAATGTAGACCCAGGCAAACTGATCAACTCCTGTGCTCGTTGTGCGCTCTCCAGAACTTCAGTCACTATCGGCCCCATGATATAAGGACCTGTGAGCTCTGTACCCACACCGGAATCCACCGTGGACGAAAATTGCTCAATCACCTTGTCCATCATCTCCAACGCATCAGAACTGGCTGTTAAGCGTTTGTGACGAATGGCATTACGAGCAAGAAGGAGTGCGGAATGCAGGTTCTGTGTTTCCCTACTATCAAATGTGAACTTCCCTTCAACTGATGCAGATAGCCAAAGTTGCAGTCCACGGCGTAACAGTTCCTGTTGAGACTGCGTGGCCACTGTAGCCAATCGGTAACCGAGTGTTTGAAGCAGATCAGCAGATTGCAAGCTTAATGAAAAATAAGTCTTCTGATCAGCAGCATTCCGCAACTCCTGTAACAATAGCTTTTCTGTTGCGGCAAGCTCTTGGCAGTCGCTTATTCCGTCCGTTGTTTGATGGATCGTTCTGTGTAAGCTATCTATTGACGTGATGAGCTGAACGACTTCACCCGGATCTAAAATATGCGGTTTGCATAACGCAAGCAAGCGTTCGAATTCACTGTTGACTCCAATAATATTTTCGTGATCTTGCGTGCGGGATAAATACGGAGCAGTTTGTAATTGCTTCTGTTCTGTGCATTCATGAAGAGTGTGCCAGTCAGACGTGTTGAATTCACTGTGAGTGTGCTGTTGACCAGGTCCTTCTAACCTAGTGGTGGGTTCGGAAATCGTCTGATCGCTTATTCGTTGTAAGCGAAGCATAAGCTGCTCCAATGCGTTAGATTGGAAAGGTTGGGAATACTGAATTTCCCAATTCCCATCTATGGCCGAACGGCAGAGTTTAGCTGTGGTAAGTGTAAGCTGGACAAGTTCATTTTGTGCTTCGTACAGACTACTTCTTATGCTTTCATCCAATTCGAGTTCGCTTTCTCTACGTCTTAAGTGATCTATTCGTTTCAGTATATTCGTAATTGTGTCGGCCTGAACAAGACCTCCGCTGTCCCCGATTTCCTGCTTTGCTTGGTCCAATACTGATAAGAGTTCATCAATAGGATTTATACTTTGCGCCTGTTCACCGCTCTCCTGATCAACGTGAGCAATCCTCCTTAGCTTGCGACTTTCTGTTAAGTAAATTTCTGTAGGTAATAAGCTGCTCATAAACTTCATTAGGCAGAGGATGGAAATAGTGGGACGATGATCACGTGCAAGCTCAAATATTTTCTTCAGAAACAATCCCAGTAGACTGACGGCTGTCCCTTTTACTATATCCACATTTTCTGTTTCCACAATTTGACCCAACAAAGTTTCTGCAGAAAGCTCAAGTTGTGCAAGAATACGCTGTTTTGTTTCATCCTGTAACAAGTTCCACGTAGACCAAGGCTGACCACTGGCAACGCAATAACTGAGTGCAGACTGAATGATTGCCAGCTCGGGAGTCATAACTCCAGTGGCAGCGTTTAGCTGATACAACAAATTTAGCAAGAATACAGCTTCCCGTGGATTTATCTGCAAAGGATCAGCGGTTAAGCCACCGCTTGATAACGAGTCCTGCGATGTCAAGGATTGCAGATTTGAGCAGACCATACTGAAGTGAAACCTGGTGGATAAACGCGGAGACTGATTTGGCACAAAAAGCTGGATAAGTTGTTGAATTTCATCCTTTTGTCGAGAAGAAATGCAAGCTGGTCGCTTGTGTTGCAGATAGTCTATCAGTCTTACCAGAGCAGTGTACCGTTGCTGAGATAGGGGACCACCAAGTAGCAGATATGCTCGCAACAGTTGCAGTAGAGTTTGCTGTTGGCTTGGATCAATGATTGTCCCACGCATCGTTGACAGTCCGTCGTTGGTTGCATCAATTACTCCCATCACAACACCAAGTTCCTGTATAATCCAAGTGCCTATCATGACCCTGGCTTGCTGAACGATCTCTTGTACAGCTGAGCATTCTGAAGGAGAAATCCAATAACTTTCTAATCTTGCAGATGCGCAGCGCATACGGTTCTCCGTTGTTCTAAGCTGAGTTCTATTTGTAGGCAGCATATTCTCTTCGTTCATATGTTGTACACATGAATTCAGACTGACTGCGAGTGCAGCAACGTGAGCCGGTTCAAAACAACTTCCGAATGTGCTCTCCAGACTGGCAGCTACACAAGACGAAGTAAACAGAGTGTGCAAAAAGGTGGTAGCGGATATTAGACTGGCATCCATCAGTGTGAACGGTACGTTGGCTCTCGAGGGGCACATCGCCAACCTTAAAACTTCACGCTGCGAGTTTGGAATGCTAATATACTCGGTGGCCGGGCTGTCATTCAACTGTTCCAAAGTCTGGATGCACATCCAAGCATCCTGAGGCAGTAAAAGTTGTTCATGAATGACGGCCAGTTGCAGAGCATTTGCTAGTTCAGCATTAGTTATATCAGCTGTGAGATCACATTCCATGCTGATTGAGAGTTTGCGTATACTTGACGTTCTCAAGCGTTGTGATTCTAACAACAGCCGCGACCCCCAGTAATCGACTAATTCTCTCAATTTGTCAACTTCCACGTTCGATAGAACAAGGTTGTTTGTCTCTAACCCGGAGATGTTAGGTGTTTGTCCCATTGTCAGTAGTGAATTGAGGAAAGCTCGAGTCATTCCCAAGACGGCCTTACATTCACTAGAAATTACTGTTGTGTCATCCGAGTCCCAAGATTGGCAGTACGACTGTTGATCCGTCATACGTACCAATGTTTCTAGAGCGGTATTAAGTTCGGCCGCGCCTTTTCTGTCCAAGTTGATTAGCATAGTTTCCTCCTGCTGGTTATCCAAGAAATCTTCCACTACTTTAAGACAAATAGACAGATCGACAGTATTGCTATTAATACCTCTTGGATTTTCTGTCTGGTCTACATCTTGCACGATTTCACTTATAAGGTTCAACTCATCAAGAGTGAAATTTATCTCCTCAGCGTTTCCGTACACTTTGTCCACTATTGTTGCCAGAAAGCCAGCTTTACACGGAGAGAGGTTGTACACTGCAGGGCTTGATAGGACGACCGATAAAGCGTTGGCAATAGTCAGTGACCGATGCGAGGAGAAATCACCTGAATCCAGTACTTCCTCTTCCAACGCTATGTAGAACCTATCAATCCAAGACTTTGATTCATCCCTTAATGCCATCCGATAGTGGTTACAGGCAATTGAAATAAGCGCACGACTTCGTACATCTAACTTGACTGACTGTCCGTTCATGGCAGTGTTTGTGATTCTCCATACTAACCGCTCTAAATGAGAGCTCCACTTAGGCGTTAACTTATCTTTACCAACTTCGTTGTGCACCAAAGTAAGGATGTGCAATAGGATGCCAAGAAGAAGAGAGCATCCAGATGGTAGTGCCTGCTCTGTGTCTCCATCTCCCAACACTTGTTCCAACATTTCTGGGATGAACGAAATGACCATGCTGGGTAAGGAAACCGAGTGAGGATCTGCGGTACATTGTTCAACCAGTGCTATAGTTTCTATTTCACATAGCGCAAAAAGTTTTGAGTCTTCAAACATTCGTTGTATCAGACTAACTGCTTCCGGATTGACCTTTTTGACACAAATACAAGTTGCTATACGATTCATCGTAGCCACCTCCTCCACCGATAGGCTGGGTTGTCTTAACAAATAATGCAAAATGATTTGAAAAACTTCCAGCATTTTTGTATTCGGGTCTAAATTGTTTGTAGTTTGGGCAAGAACCGACTGTATAAATTCACGTGATTTTCTGGCCAAAGAAATTTCAGTGGTCCGATGTAGCAACCGTAGTTGACTGCATTCTGTGTGCGTGAGTTCCAACCCTCTACCTCCATATAAATCATCTATATCATCCTGGGTGAATGCATGTTCTATTAAACGTTGTTTCAGCGGTCCCAAATCATATAGCAGTTGCTTTCGCGCAATATCGTTTGTAGTTGCAATCGTTTCCAATGCACCTAACAGGATGCCAGATTCCAGTGGCCACAGAGACTCTCCATCCATGGTGCGTTGAATAAAAATCAGAGCCGCCATCTGTTCACTCACTGTTGGAACCACAACGGAAGTTGACTGAAAGAAATTACTGACTGTCTGCATTTCGAAAGGTGTCATGTCAATGGGTACATAGCGTTGAATGGGACGTTTCTCAGTCTCGGTTAATCGGTCCACACTTACTGTTGTATCCTTGCTGGCCTCTAATTCTGATGCAATGGCTAGAAGTGGAAGCATTACTAAAAGATTTGGAGGGTTTGTTTGCAATTCAGAAAGTAGACAGCCGTGAAGCAATTCTGTAGTCCTGGAATCCAACCTTTGAGTTGTACTGTGTTCATGTCTATCAACTGTATCCTCATCTGGTTTGCTTTCCAAGGAGTAAGCTTGAAAAAAATTTAGCCGGTCAATTAAATGCTCACGCAGGCGTGCATCATCCTCGTTCATTAGTTGACACAGTCGCTTAAGCACTGACTGCGGTTGTTCTTTTGATTCATTTGCTAATTCTGCAGTGTTTATTGTTTCTCCTTTAACTGCAGAACACAACAACCCACGTTCAATTTTCAAAAGATTCATTTTTTGTTCACACGTCAGTTCCCCCTGAACGGAATCATTTTGAAGTGCACCAAAAATGTGTCCGCTAAGCTCTGCAGATTCAATGGGTGTCAGAACGTCAGTTTCTGGCAGTTTGAATGCAGAAAAACACGTCTTCCGAGTAACGGCCACGGCTGAGTCCGTATTCCCTATTCCCGTTTCTTGTGATTGTAACGAGACAGCAGTTGAACAGAGTGCAGTATTTGCTAGTTTTAGCTCTTTTTCACTGAGAGATAAGGTTCCCGATTGCGAGTATAATTTTCGAATGAGCCCCACCATGGTTTTCAGTTTCTGGGCTGTGTGTGACTCTTTTGAAAGTACTGCCAGAGATAAGGCTTCTGCGAGTTGCTTTCGATCGGAATCAGCTAACGGTTGGCCAGCACTTACAAACCTATCACTTGCGGTATTCTTAGAGGAAATCGACAGTGGTGTGCTTGAACGGATAATGTTTAGACTTTCAGACTGTTCGTCAATCGATCTGCATGACCTGTCGAGGATATTTTGACCAGAATGAATTAAGTCATCCATTTTATCACGCAATAGCTGCTTTGTTTCACTCATGTGAAATTGAAAGCGGTCCAACGCCGATAGAGATAAACGGCAATCCATTTCATGGGTGGTTTTAGCCAAACGTTCGGCATTTGGAAGATGAAGCTCTTTTGCCAACTCCACTATCTGAGAAAGTTGTTCCAGAAGACTTGCCTTTACCACCTCCGTCGACTCCTTTTCGAGATCGGCCAATTCTTTTGACGTCTGTTCCGTCAGTTCCAGTAAATCCATACACATTACTGCCATTGACTTGTTCACTGACGATGGCTCTGCCGACTTGTGAAGCACTTTACGTGGCGCCTCTTTTGGTACTTGTTCAGTGTCATTATTGCCTGTTAGTGAGTGCGGCTTGGACAAAGTTGAATCTCGCCGACACATGACCAACTGTCCAGATTGAAACGATCCGCTGGGCGCGCTGGGATCCGTAGAAACCTGACACATAACCGGGTTAGAGGATGCGGTTTTTACAGATTCATCCAAAAGCACATCATCCATGACAATATTATCATCAAATTCTTTTAGATAGTAATCAATGTAGTCAATCATCAAGTTTGTTGCATTGAGATCTACCACGTCAGAAGCCTCACGAGCTCTCACCAGCTGGACAACCATATCTTCAGAATTTTCAAGCTTTTCTGGTGCTTCCTTCTGTGTTGAATGCATCGCTGCCTGATTGAACAGAATTGCACAGTACTGTTTCTCTGGATAAGTTAGCGGGTTTTCTCCTGATAGTGTTTCCATGAGTCTTTTCTGCATACACCGCAACTGCCTTATAGCTATTGATTTATCCTTACGGTCATCTGTAAGAATTTCATCTGCGGAGACATAATTTGAACTAGGCAATTCGGCCACAACCTCTTCAACTTCAGATACCAGCAATGATTTGTTTATCGGTGCACTGCAATTAAGTGCAGCGTGCAGCTGCGTCAGTCTTTGAAGCAGTGGCAAAAACCGGAGATTAACTGGCTGTTCAAAAGTATACCTTAAAAGCAGTTTTTCTAGAGACTGTGGTGAGACTGTCCCCTGTTCATTCTGTGGTATGCTGCAACTGGTCACAGTTTTGGTTGCCTCGTAGAGCTGTTTCAACGATTCTAGGTGGTCTTTTGTTAGGTAAAATTCTCTTTGATTAATAGCTGCAGTCTTTGTCTCTTGAATTATACACAATACTGAGCATTCTTCCGGTAGCTCTGGATACTGTTCTGTGATAGTCAAAAGCCATGTGGATAAATTAGCACATTCGGCAGGTGAAATTTTGGCACAACTGTCGTATTCTAAGCTGTCTTGCAGTGAGTTGATCAGACATTGTATATACAAGGGAAAATCCAGCGATTCTTCCGATTCATGCGGTTGCGTGCAGTTTGAGGACTGTGACACTCTAAAACTACTGCTCACTTTACTACGAGCTTGCTGAACCACATGGTCCTCATTTGTTACATTATTTCTGATGTCTAGCTGACCATTTATTTGATAGGAAGCGTCGCCGGTATGCTCTTGATCAAGCGATATTTTCTTTGCAGTGGCCAAACTTTCTGAAGGTATTCTTGCTTTCTGTCCCAGATCGTATTGCCTCATTGCAAAAAGCCGGTCGCGACAAGCAATACAGCCACATTCTTCAATTTGTAGTTCATCTGATCCGGTAAATTCGGTTAAATTTTGCAATATCCTTGCGTTCTTAAAAGCAGTTTCCGTGTCCAGCTGTTTGGCGTCATGAAAAATGATGTGATGTACCCATTTGCCCAGGTGGCACCACGGATCGTTGTCCTGAAACGTAGGTTTGTTTGAACTCAAAACACATTCTGTTTTTTCGTGTCCAGTGTGTGTTTTATTATTCAAGGTTCGCAGAATGGTTGCCAGTACTAATTCGTCCGATCTATCCAATCGGAAGTCAAGTTGAGAAGTGTTTTTTTTGATTAACTCTAAGGTAGCCATTATGTCAGCCTCCTCCAGTGACAGCCGATTGTAACAACAAGTGATAAGTGCGAAAGACAGAATAGTTTTGAGCAGAATTGCAGCCTCAGAATGAATGTGGGCGTTTGCCTCGTGACAGAATCGTTCAATGGTTCGCAAACTGTCTTCAAAATCATTTCTGAATTCGACGCATTGTTCAATCTCTTTGATATCAGATTCAATTACTGACCACGTTTGAACATTTCCAAGAGTGACGGGAGTATAGTTACTCAGAACTCTGCATATCCTTGGATAATTTTGTTCCAATGTTTTCAAGGAAGTATCAAGTATATTCATTTGTTCCTTTGAGAAATTCGGTGGTACTTCTGGGTTTGTTTTAACTACAGTCAGTACACTTTTCAATGTGAACATAGCCAACAGTATTTCACAAAAACTAGTAGAGGGCTGAACAATGCGAGCAACAGGAAGACGATCACCGATTTCAAAACCGCTCTCACCGTTCATTTCAAGGGTACTCGGTATACAGTTTGTTGTTAGAAACTCGGTTTGGAGACTATGATCATTTTTATCCAGATACTTTGCACTCGGACTGGTGATGGTATTTTTCACTGAATACTCACGAAAGTTCATTAAATGTTTCAGTTTACTGATGACAGTAGGTGTCATTGAGAACATCTTAACATGTGACTGAATATCTGATATTAAACTAAAGACTTGTAATGAATCTGCTTCGGATAGGATGGGTTTCATTTGCGTGAGCACCTCTGTGATTTCGTTTGCGTCGGGAACCGACAAATTCTTGTTCATCTTGGTTTCCAATTTCTCGATTAAACATTTTAAGCGATGATCGTGAGTTACAGAGTTTGAATGTTGACTGCTCTTATAAGTACTCCGAACCGGTTCACTTGGAATATTGGATTTTTCACCATCATGCACGCATTTCTCAAGTGAACGATGCAAAATTCTCGAATATGGTGTGTTTTCTTCTAAAAACATTTTTTGAATTGTTGTAAACTCCTCCAAAGAAACTGCTATGGAATTCTCTTCGGTATTTCTTAATTTAGTGTCCAACTTTGCAGATAATGCAGCTATACACTGTGAGGCGGGCTTTGGTTTGCCAAACTTGATCTGTCTGGAAATTGAATCCAGTTCCTTGTTTCGGAGGAATGTCGCAATGGGCAAAGCCAGTGTTCTTTGCACGTAAACTGTTCTCGACTCAGATGCTGTCCCTTCGACAATTGGGTCGCTATAATTTTGGAGCATATCGGATGTACACAGTGTTGATATCTCATCAACCACATGAATATCCTTCTTTTTCATATCACTGACTGACGTCTTTTGATCCGTGTAGGAGAACGGAGTCACAGTTTGCTCATCTTTGGTCGATGATATGACCGGGGATGTTTTCAGCGTCTGATAAGCAAAATTAGGCTGAAAAACACACACAGTGGGTGATTTACTTTCATTTGCAGAGTCCGTTCTATTGAATTCTGACTCACATGTGCTTGTGTCTGGTGTGCATATCTCTGTTATCGGACTCAATGCTTCCGTTGACCTAGATTCAGTTTTGCTGTGTGAAAAGGTCGAATTCTGTTTCGTACAAAATGAATGAAATTGACTGTCTCTGAGTTTCGCAGTGTTTGTGCGAATTAACCCATTTGCCGCCAATACTGTCAGCAGTATGTGTTGAATCAAGACCGCTTCTTTCAGTTCTAGTACGGTACACGTAGCAACGCTATCCTTGCGCTCACTGGTCACCTCACATTCGATTCGTTCAGTTAAATGAGATGCAACAGACCATAGATTTTTTGGCTGCAGGGATTCTGTTGATTTTAAAACCGGGTTCAACTCGTGTTCTCGACAGGCCATTTCTAGTGCGCTGAGAATCGGCATGGCTGTATTTCGATTAAGCTGGATGCATTCAAGACGAACACTTTCGGAGTGCTGTGCGGCTTTGTAAATACTGTCCAAACCGACATTGATTAACTGAGGGTCAAATGTGGTCACAAGAGGCTGTAACCGAAGTATGAGATTGTTGAAACAGTCTTGCAAAGAATGATCCATTTCGACTTCATTTCTTTGCACAAGCTTGTTATCCGTCGTTTCAATAAGTCGATTAATGTCGTTTTGCAAAGTGCTTGGTGCTTTCAGGATTGTAAGAGGAGTATAAGAAGCAGACGATGAAATTTCTCCAGTTAATGATACCAGTTGTTTTCTTAAGTGCCGGTAACCGCTTAACGTGATCTTATCGCTTGACAAGGCATCGAGGAGCTCATCGCGAACGTTGGAAATCTGTTCCTGAGCGGCTGATAAACTAAACGTTTCCCCGGTCTTTCTGTTCTGATCGGCGCAATATTGGTTTCGGTGAGGTGTATTATTGTACTTCAAGTCCGGTGATTCCATTAAATTTGCTGATAGCAGCGCCCTTTTTAAACTAGCGCGTTCAACTTGAGTAATAACGAATTGCTTCTGTAATGTCGGCCTGGCTAAAACACGTTGCAGTCGATCCACCAAAGATTTTATACAATCAACTAAATCGGCATGGCAATTTTGTCGTAATGTCCTATCTAATAACAAAGCTTTCAGACTTGGCATGGCCATTGTTAATTCCGACAAACTTGGAGAATCTGTTTCCAGAATGTTACGAACATGGCAAAATTGTGACATGACTGCTTGTTTCTCTGGTTCATTAACTTCTGTCTCCATAGATGTTTCTTTGTGATGTTTCTCTCTGTTCAACTCCGAATCTGTTTCCGTTTGAATGTGCTTTTTCGGTGACGTCAATATCTGATGTCCCGAAAGACTGGTTCTACCCACCTCATGAGCACTCGATGAAGGAAACGGAGATTCTTCTGCGGTATGTGATTTAGCGTCAGTTGGGGATTCCATTGATTTGGGAAACTGTTCCTTTGAGGACAACACGTACAGTGGATCTTGCCTAGAGTGTTGGTGATTTTTTCTGACACACGTTTTTTGTTTTATTTTCACGGAAGCTGCGTCCGTCAGTGCTGATGACGTATCGTTAACCGATTCTCCTGACTGAGAGGTTGCCTTAAGTGTACTGTCAGTGCACACACTAGCTTCCGGTTGCGAGATGGGCACCACTTTCCTCCGATGGGGTATGCCTGTGCAACACGCACCGGAACATTTGTGACCTGGAACAAAATTAAAATGTCTAATGATTAGTGTCCCTGTCATTCCGAATTATGTCTTCAGCACCTGCATGAAAATTTGCACGGATTTACCAAACATCGAGGAAAACAATTTCTCAAACCAATTGTTTGCAAACACAATAATTGAAAGCGATGTTTGAACACAGGGTTGACTGGGAACTAAAAAGGTCGTTATACAAAGTAAACGTTGGAATTCATGCAATAATTGCACCGCTTTGTAAACATCGCTAAGTGACTTAGTAATAAATTCGCTAACACAGCCACAAAATTTTGAAGGTTAGCCTGCTAACCTTTAACCTGTCAACATCTACCAAAATGCTCATTCGTTTAGAAGTATGGTGATTCTTGAAACATAAGTAACTGCTATACTGCACACATTTTCCCTGTGAAAAACTAAACATATACTACAATAATGGTTCGATTATCTTGAAAACTAGTGTAAACGGAATTTCTCTTCTTCTGAATGTGACGAAACAACTGTTATCAGTGAAACTATAATTTTAGTGTTCAACAGTGCCGTTGGTAGCTTCTGACGTTAAATGTCGGAGAAATCCAGCCCGGGAAATGAACCTTACGGATCACTTGGTGAAGCCTGTTTGACACATAGGGCTTGGTAGGTAAATGAGACAAGGTGTGAAATTTCTGAGCTATTAGCTAGATTTCGTAGCTCAGCTTGTAGAGCGCTCGCCACAGTTGGGTATGCTGTTTCTATCACTTGTTCCAATCCCGCCGAAACCCAGACTTTGCGCAGTTGTGTTTTTTTCTATATTACCAAACTGGCCAGCCTACTAATCAATAACATCAGTAGTTTTGCTACTGCTTTTCAGTGTACTGGATTCACCGAAGCAGACGTGACCTATTCTTTTGGCGAAATGCACGTTTAGGGTCAACAGAAGTTTTGCATTCACCCGTATAAAGTAATATCCAGGAACTCTTTTAGAGAATTCTATTCATGTCTAGCTAATGCACTTCCTAATTCAAGTGGTTTCCTAAACTTTAGTAGGAAACAGACGTAACTTTGTCACAAAGGTTCGAAGCATCTTATACCCAAATTGAACAGTGGTCGTAAATAAACTCTACATTAATTGGGTCGTTGGTTTGAATGACCTAATGGCGATAAAATTTCAAATGAATAAGTTACCGGAACAACCCACGTGATCGAACAACAAACAGTATGTGTTTACGGTACGTTAGTCAAAGCGTTTGCGGCCAACAGACTGCGTTCAGCGGGGGGAAACAAGGGTGTAATTGCTACGGTGTAATCAGTACGCCCAGAATTCGGCTCATGTTATGTACATCCACACAGGCTTATTTTCCAGCAATCTAACCAATCAATCAGGCTAGCATATATAGTATGAGGTTATTGTTGTTTGGCTGATGTCTATTAACCATCTTAAACACAATGACCCAGCTATAGATGACCGTTTTTGAATATGTACAGTCATGCGTTTTGAGTATTAATAGGTAAGTATCTGGAATCGAATGGAAGGAGTGGCAACGGACGTCAGTCACGAAAACAAAACACGGGCATCGCAACTTGAGACTGGCCTACGCAAAGTGGTTCGGACCAGGAGTGCAGTATTTAGTCAGTATGGCGACTAGATGTACAGTAGAACTCAAAAGCCGAAGATTTTTTGAATCATGAACCATATTTGCATAGCGTCCATAAGTTTTAGTTAGTCAGCTTAACCACGTTAGCTACTGAGGTCTTCAAATCCCATTAAGCACTGTTGAATTGTCACTCCTAAACCCTCAGTAAGGTTCAGTTGTACATAAGTTTTACGTTGCCAAGTCGCCAAGGAAGGCAACACATCAACTGTCTTGTTACTTCGTGACGGCAACACCACGGGTGGAATATCTAGGTCAGTTGATAATGACAAAACGTTCTTGGTCCGCTGAGAAGCGCACTCAAGCAGCTGGAGGAATACACCAACGAAACCACCCATGCTAGTAGTAATTGTGGATAAACAACGGAATAAATTATTCAGAAGACAATCTGTCAGCAGCTGTGGTTGTGTGATATCCTTTATGTCAGTAAATTTTTAAAACTATTTTCCAAAAACCGGAGTGGAGTAAGCTGTTCCACTTTGAGGAAGAAAGGTTTGCAAAATGGGTCAACTAAGCTGTCCGTATCGAACTGTAATATAATTTCTGCTGGAAACTGATCACCGTCACGGTAAACAGCGCAACCAGTTCACTTGTTTTCCAGAGTTCACACGTTAAATTTACTTCCACTAATCAGATAAACTCTCTTGTTCTCACCCTGCTGCCTCACTTGTCATTTCTTTTAAATCGGTAAAACATAAGCAAGGTTTGAAATCAGGGCAAACGTAGATCAGCGCGGCTGGACGAAACACAATGATCACAAGACACCGTCTTCCACTGAAACATACTTAAAGACCATATATTTAAAGGTGAGTATTGAATTAGTGTTTACTGCTTTTGTGAGACTCAAAACCACTGAATTTTGAAGTATTGCTATCGTGCGATTGCTGAGTTAAGTTTATTCAAGAACAGTTAATTTTTGAGCTTAGGTCTTCTTTGGTCTAGTAGTAAGAATGAGACGTACACTACCGTAGGTTTTTCAGTGCTCTTAAGAACGACTGAGATAGTTTTCGCGAAAACCGCAACATTAGAGCAGTTGACAATCCGTGGATTAAAACCCGGTACGCTAATTCATGGTACTGACAATCTAATGAAGCATCACAACTGCAGGATGTGTGATTGGTGGGTTTACTGCAAGCTGTAGATGTTTTAGGTTTCTAATCCAAATCGGCTTAAGCAGTGGATCAATATATTTTCAAGAACGAAGTGCATCATGAAAAAGCCTTCCTTTCAATAAACATTTTAACAAAATACGATGGTCGTTGATTTTTCTGGCGGTCTGAATGGCTTTCCCTTGACAAAAAAACCTACATTGGGGATTTATAGCGCTGACATTTTTTCTAAACCAAGCCAACCCAAATTTTGTTACACAATCGCTAGTTTATGGGATCCACACGAATGAGCAATGGTGTGTTGTAGATTTCATTACATACTGTATCAAAGAAACTTCAGTTTCGAGAGTATGTATTTTAAACTGGTTCAAGAAACGCAGTATCTATAAGCACTGAAAGCTGTTTCAGCGGAAAAACTTTCCATGTCTGCTCGTTTAGGTTAACCCATGGAGTTTCTTAAAATGGTAAGTGCATTACACCCCTACGTTTTCCTCAGATTGTTGACCTCAGCCTGATAATGACTTCCAGTGAACCGTAGGGTTAGGGTTGTTTCGATAATCGAGAATACCTGGGTTCGAAACAATCGAATATTACACCTGCCTAAACCTAGAAATTTTGTGGACTAGTAAACTGTTGCATTGCGGCACAAGTTAAAATGTTTAACGCTAATTATTTTATGTTCTGTTTTAGCCCGAGTCTCACGCTGATATGTTTGTTGTTAGTTCGATTTGTGATTGTTCATCACATTGTGATGATTTCGTTAACCAACAAAATTTGTGGCAGACCCGTTAACCTACAAGGAATTGAGTCGTGGAAACTCATGCATCAGGCTAAAACTGAAAGGGGAAGAGAAACAGTACTTTATGCAGCAAATATTTTACCAGCTGAGCTAAGAAAACACGCCGGATGTTCTGAACTTTTACACTCACATGTCTGGCACTCTCCCATTAGTACATAAAGGACACTAAATCGTCAAGGGATAGTTTACCGTGGCAGGTGTTCTCAATTAGTTCACAGTGGAACTCAAGAGGTCACTACCAAGAGTTGCAATTTTTTTCTGAGAGGCAGTAATGTGGATTGTTAATTCAGCACAAACCGGATTTGGGGAAATCTCGGCTTTGGGAGAGTTGCTTTCAAGGTCGTACTCACTGCAGTGAATTCTGATTTAATGTCAATCGATTGTGGGATAAACTGCTCTCCTAACAAACAAGAAGCGGGTTTGTTGTATTTGAGGTGTTTTCATTTTGCCTACTTTTAAATAAATAACTTAGAATCAAACAGGCACAGGTGAGAACAAAACTTGTTTTTTTCCACAACGGTTTTATTAGTATGTGAAATAGATTCAAACATGAAACACCCCTGCAGACGAGAGCTGTTATACTGCTAAGGTGTTCAGTGTATTCATAAATTGACGTACATAACATATAGAATAGATGATACGATGATAGGCAAAACTCAGTCAGCAGTACGGTTTCATTTCTTATTCAACAAGAGCCTCTCACAATGAAACCAACAAAAATAAATCATTCTATGAAATCTTGTACTTCAAGTTGTTTTAAAAATCCAATTAGCTTAGATCTCCAGGATACCGATTTCAACTAAAGACCATTTATTATCACGCCTCAAAATCTATTAATTGCGTATCAAAACCGTGAGCATACAGGTATCCATTTTCATTGACAAATTAAAAGTGAAGTAAACGTTGTATTTGTTATGACATTGTAATGCGGGACTTTTAAATTGCGCAGGTCGAAGCTTATAAGTGACGAAGTTTCAACAGACTGTCTACTTGAATTTAACCAGTTACAAGCCGACTGGAAAACTATCATTTTCTCGGGCCATTATTTTGTTTCATAATGGACAAAATATTCCGAAGATGACATTCATTTGATTAATCGTATTATTAGAAAGCAAAATTTTACCGGTACAATGTAAACGGCATTCTGAAAAAGTTTACAAATATATGAGTGTAGCTATCACAATCCGTTACGAAGTATAGTTGACTGTTGTGAATACCTTAGTGAGTTAGAGACTTCGTTCAAAATTAAACGTTGCATTTTTGTGCTACAGCCGTGTGGTGAGCAATAAAGACACTCCAGTTCCAAGTGTTATCCGACAAGAATAGCACGACTTGAAATAATGAAGGATTTTTGTACGGACAAATGTTGTGTCAGGTGTTGCCAAACTGTAAATGCTGTTCTACGTCGACGATATACACTGGGTTAATTAAAAGGGATGTGAATTTAATTCAAAATGACTTGACTGCGCCTAATTACTGGTCTTGGGAAAACCACTTGCCACTGAACTCCACTAAATTAAAAGCCGAGTGCACGCGTCATCACAGTTTTGCAGTTATCTGGTTGAACAAAGGCTTTTTGCGTGAATAGACTCAGAGGCGTTGATCATAAACGATTCGGGCTGGGATGTGGATAGTGAAGCCCTAGTAGGAAGTACAAAAACAGGAACACTGAATGGGTGTTTTCATTTTGTGGCCTGTTCCACAATCGGCACAGTTGTTATATGTTCCCACAGGGTAGCACGCATGCACAATTGAAAACGATATGGCTGTCATTCAAAGCCCTCGGGGACGGGCTGCTAAGAAAACTGCGTACTCAACAGTTATTCTTATTCAAAATGATTGAATGTAAAATTTGTCATTCCAGCAAACTAACGGCATCTGAGAACACACTAAATAATAACCTACAAAATTATGCAAATATTCATTCATCCCTATCAGATCGCTTCTTCTTGACTAACGGTACTGAAAAGTTCTAACAAGAGGAAATCCCACCTATACCAGGTTTTCGTAAGGGGCCAGATGGAGAGTCCGTAAAAATGTGATGTGTGATTAATTTATTTTGTACAACCTGCATATACTAAAATTCCCTACTCTGCATGATGAAAATGAACAGCTTATCTCCACAGAAATGAGTTTCAAGAGACATACTACTGTACAAACCAACCATACTCTTAATTAGCTTTTGCCTACTGTGTGAAACGCACTGCCTAACACGTCGTCAAACCTAAGGTCATATTCGGTGGGGCCACACGCAAGGGTTAACCGTCATCAAACTTCTTCTGGTCACCCCACATACATATTTACTCCAGCCACCCGGTTCGCATGTATGTATATGTTCGATCGCTTCTGATTTTGGTTCCGTTCATTCGTTTTTTAAGTGTGATCTGCGTTGGTAAGTTGCACATGCGTCCTCTCCATAGTCATTTTCGGCATTTTAGTACATCTGAGAGAACTTTCCAACAAACGCGTAATGATCAAGAGTATATGCGCTCAAGCTCCATCCATTAACAATATAGAATGTTTTTTGTGAAGAGCAATCGTAATGTGCTCCCAACAGGCATTTAACTGAGAAGCCATGACGAGGTTTAGAGAAGAAAGTATAGTCGTAACATTATTTGAAAATACGATAAGAGGTTGGCCCTGGCGCCGGATCAGCGACAGTAAGCGGAAAAAGAAAACAGGTGCCAAGCGAAAAGTACGTAGAACCTTCGGGTGCCTCAAACAGCACACGAAAAAAATACGATAGCAAAGATCTTGAAGGTTGGAACAATAGATGAGTTGTTAGGACAAAACACACATCTGCTGCGTGTAATTAGTTGTGGGACTGAAAAGAGTAACACTACGTTCATATCAGGCCTCACAGCTGATATACACAGAAGCATGCATGTAGGGAGCGGAAAAATATGGTTAGTGCCCGAATCCTCATACAGGCCGATCGTTGGTTACTACAAATGTTCATCCACCAATCAACCGGAGTTCATTTCCTTACAAACCTAAGCGTGAGAGTCTAATACGCTGAATGTTAACCTATGTGGTGATGCTAACGGTGACACTTTCATCCGGAACAAAGACTGGTACGGGTTATAGCTGCGACGTGTTTGGTTTTAATGAAACGGCCAGTATAAGATAAAAATAGTTTTAAAATGGTGACTTAAATTTTAAGATAATAGTATTTGCACCCAGATTGATCATCTCATTTTTGCTCTCTGCGCCGAAATGACCTCTGTATTTCTGACTCACTGCTAGAGTTCTAGATTATCTGTGACTACAATTCTTCCATCAACGATTGTGTATCAAATAAATCGATAATAGTAGATGTGAATGTCAAAAAAACAAAATTACAGTCAATTTGTCCTTTACCTTTTATGTGTGAACAGCACACACCGTTCGAAGTTTGGTTGACGTTCCCAAACACGTGTGTTGTTAATCTGTGTTGTTTATCCGTACAGCGGACGACGGGTCTTACTGGTTGGGAACTCTTTCATCAGAGTGATAATCTGATCCATGCTATCACACAATCCCGACAAATCAGGTTGGATTTCAGCCAGATTAATCATTGGAATAATCTCAAGATTGTAAAGAGGTGCACTACTATTCATCGTGGCTTTCAATTAGCTGTTATTTGTTGTGTGCATATCGCTGATAGCGGCTGAATTTCAGAGACCTAGTTATCACGTCACTCCTTTTCAACCTTTGTTCAGTTTCTTGCAACAACAAACTTGTTAGATAAGTTTCATGGAAATCACCCTATTATGTCCCTGTAAATATTGCTTGAAAATTAAAATGTATGCGACTAATTCTAGCCCCCAACATCTTATCTATTGATCTTACGAAAATTGTTCCTTCTTAGGAAATGGGAATTTGCGACTTAAAAAGGCGTAACATTTGAACCGTATTTGCTGAGCTCCACCATTTGATTTGAAAGACAACTCAGTTCATGTTTATTACGTTAACTGTCTGTCTATAACGTATTTTCGAATCGGATAGCGCAACACGCAGTAGGCCAAGTTGAGTCAGAAGTGGTGTATCCACATTGTGTAGGCGAAAGGTAGCATGCATCTCACTTGTCAATTGGACAACCGTTTGGAAAATAACAGAGCTGTCTTCACAGGTGAGTATCCTTCAGTTACCTTACGCAGTTTTCCAGGGAACTTGGTTGCTGCCAACAGGAAGGGGTTACTTTATGGTAATATGTGCATGACTGGGAAATCACACAGGAGACCCTTGTTGATTGTATTTTAATTCCAATAAATTACACCAATGTGTCATCCATACTGATTATGATAAGACAGCAACAGATAATTCCCATGGGAATTTGCAGGTTATAAATAATCGTTTAGATTTTCAGATGGGAGTGTGATGTTCTCCACCAACTAATAAATAAGGTACGAGTGACAGAACAGTCACGGGGTTCAGAAATATCATAGGATTATTCAGAGATGCGTAAACAAACTGATGACAGTCCAGATTAATCGTGGACTATATTGTTCAAGTTCTGAAAATAACTAGAAGTCGTCTTTGACAAGTGTGCTAGTAAGACAGGTCCTTTAATTTTTCTGAACGGTTCTTTGTCTACTTAGTGATTACTAGAACTAGTCCGAGTATACACCTCCGGTGTAGGCAAACCGAATTATTTAGTATTTGCAACACAGGTTAATGCCGGAAAAACTTCTTTAAAACACTCCCTAGGATTACTTCTTTCGAATAATTGGTTAGAGTAAAGCAGTTCTTTGTAAAACTATTCTCGGTATGTGATGGGTGACGCTCATGACCTATCACCATGGAACCAAGAAAAAGGGTCCTAACACATCTGGCTAAGAAGATTTTTATGAGCCATACACGAATTGGATAAATCTAAGGCTTCCTGATAGTCTAGGTCTGGTTACAAATGATGGTTGTTCATATGCGTGACACTTATACTCTGTATAAATCGTCCAACGAACTTCATCGAAACAGGGTAATAAATAACTATTAGTAAATACTCTATTGTTGAATTTATGATTACATAGAGTGCAGATTTACCTAGTTAACATAAACACATCGTCAGTCATCAATAAACAGGTCCATGGCAAATAACAAATTCACTGGAGTAGTGCATACGTTTCCCAAGTAATGTAGAACAGTATTATACACTTTGACACATTTCTATATTGGTCCATTGTATGTTGTTTAAACTTTACCTGAAATAGCCACGATGCAAAGATAATCGAGCGTCTCGCATATGACGAAGCATTGCAATTCTACCATACGTAAGAAGAAGATGCTGCTGTTTTTAAGTTCGTTGTGTAGCGTGCACAACATTTGTATGAAAGACTTTCGACCACCAAAGTTGATTTGGCTTGATGATTTGGATAATTAGGCTTAAAATTACTTAACCCTGACATCTTCAAAGCGCCCTTTGCAAACAGTATGTTGATCACGGACACAAGCTTCGACGACAGAGTTGATCTGTGCAACATGTGTTATGCACCTTCAAAGTGCAGTATCTTCAAAGTTTGGGCTGGTTCTTCCTTGGCTTTTTATTACAAGCCGTTTGGCACCTTTAGTCGTTGCACGGTTTGAGGCGTATCACCTCATTAGCCTACAACATTGCCAACTCGGTGTCAATAAGGGTACCGGAAGCAAATGGTGTGCTTGTTATACTTGGTCTTTTGTGGCGCTACAAGGACGTCGAACTGTCGCTTAGGGATCGGAGTTACAATAGATTTTTACGCTCATTGCGTACTCGACCGCTGCTGCATCCGTCCGTCAGCCTGTGTCTGATGATCTGACTGTGTGAGCAAAGTGACAGTCCACTGGTGCGTAGTTTAGACGTCTGCACCCGTGAGGGGGATAACCAGGATGATAGAAGTATACAATCTACATTGGACGGTTCACGTACTGTATCTGTTAACGAGGCTTCTGACTCACCGCACACTGTTCATCGTGGCTGATGTTGTTTAGAAGATACTACAGCGCGACCTAATGATTACACTTTGAAGACCGTACCACTAAACAAGGTTAGAATGGGCGCCCTGTCACATAGAAGGGTTGTCAATTAGCTATATTGCTGAGTGAAAGCATTTTTGGACATACATTCGCGAATGCCAGTCATCTGGAATAACATACTGGGAAGACGGCGGTATGGGACAAATATAACCACGGTGTGGCCGGCAGTTGTCAAGACGTCGAATGCTTCTAATGCTTCTCTTCGAAGGAAGTTGCAGTACAGCTGCGATAATTTGTGGGTGATGTTCAGTTTACGAAATGAAACTAACCCCCCCCTCACTACTCATCAGTGTACGCAGTATATTGGCGTATTCCCTTATTCGCACTATTGCGTTCTACCTGTATCGTAGTATAGCTTAACAACCACTTCTGATTGATGGCAAGTTTGCTACGGCTAGGTTAATGTCGATCGGCATCCTGCCCAGCCACACATCCACAGCTTCTCGCCCAGATTAATTTCACCTGAAACCACAGCCTACTATCACCTTCATCTTAGTGTCTTTTCTCCAGCTCCATCTACACCTGCTAATATCAGGGGTCATAGTGTGTGGCTCTGCAACTACAAACAGTTAGCTACTGGTGCCATAAATGGTGACCCTAACAGTGATGTTATCAATATAGTGATTGAAGGTTAACACATTTGTAGAGATAAGCAAAGTATGTTTGCCGAATGTGCACCTGTGTTTGCGTTTACTGTCATCGTCTGAGTTCAGCTGTGTCTGACCACACAGTTTAAGGAGTGAAGCCACACATACCGAAAAAGGAACAACGAACATAATGGCCAATTGTTTAAAGTACTATTTCTGCCGTCTAACTGGACTTTTTCGTCTAGCACGGCTTACTGTCTATTCAGAGCAACACGGTCGATGAGCAAAAGACGATTAGACTACCTGTTAACTTGACATCCGGCATGCTGCGAACTCAACAACACAAATGCTCGAAAATACTGCAGCTTATAGCATAGTACGATAAGTAACACAGTGATCACGACCACACTAGACGGTTGCACCATTTCTGCGTTGGCTGCTTCTATTGTATTTAAATTGGAGTGAGTATCCTTCGAGATTTGCGATGAATCTGTTACCTACGACGAACTACTTTTGGCAAGAGATTTTTGATCACATTTTGCTAGTCGTTCAGTAAAGACGCAGCGAAAATTACACACAGCCCAAACTCGTGATAACTCACTCAGAGAAAGTGCACATACCGTAGGCTTATAAACTGGAGTTAACAGGTACTAAATGATCCTAAGACGATCATGAGACTTGTGGGTTGTTCACAGATAAAAGTGACTGAGAATCTAGCTAACACTCGACCTTATGGTCAAACCTTCAAAATTCTGTGCAATAACCCAACAAGCACAAGGACTATAATTCAACCATTAATTGCGAAAAAAATTGGCCGTACATAGAAAAAATCAGTAAAAGTGTGCCATTGTTTCCCACTGAAAGAAACTGATCAAAATGTCTGTGGGAATGTGAACACACCCGTCTAATATAGGTGAGAAATCTGATAAGGGTTTTCACAGTTTTGAATAAAAGCAAGCTGTTTTTGGCTCGGAAGAAACTGCGTCAGATTAGCTGTAACAAGCTTGAAAATATGTAACACAACACAAGAGTTGACAATGAATTCTATTTTAATCAAGTGATCGTGAGATTTGATAGTGGACTAGAAGGAGGATATTCACGCATTCTTGATTTGGCGAAAGAAAAAACTAATCATCATGAAAGTGAATGTAGCGAAAATTTCAGTGGTCAGATCAGCGGCACGTTCGCTGGAAATATTGACGTTTACTCCGAAGAAACTCACGGTCTATGAAATCACAACAAATGCCAGATTTACCTTCAGTCTCTATATAGTTAGATGTTAAAACACAAAGATTAGTCAATGTGAAAGAGTGTTTAGGCAAAATGATATTGTTCAAAAATGAACGTATATCCGAGCTACATATCAGAAAATCAATCACGTAAAGGGAATCACGTGACCAGGAAATTTATTGCCCACGGTTTGCCGAGGTGATCGAACAGAGATGAGGGAAAAAGTGGAAACCGGAAGCTGATCTATGGATGTGTGCGCACGAGTGTGGTGGTTCGTACGCTAGAGTTCTCGGTGTTGCTTTTATGCGCTGGGTCTGGTTCACTCAGCTTCCTCTGTTCAAAACCAAATTGTGGACCGTAAAGGCAACGATGCGTTCGACATCTGATAGACTACTTGCAACCGGTTCAGTGGAGCGCATCCAACCGAGTGAGAGTGCAATAGACAGGGGTTTTTCTGCATTGATGTGATGATGCCGACTACACTTGTATTAATACCAAACTGCGATCAGTGGGTGATTACATCCACTTAATAGCTGCTTTTTCCAATTTTCTATGGAGTGATAAAAGGTGGGAACCAGCGCTGATGTTATAAGATGCGTTTAGCTTTAATAAATGAATTGTTCGAAATAATCTCTTTTTATTGGCAGCACATGAATGGATCGCGATATAAAATTTGATAATGAGGCTCGGTATTTTAATTTTCCAGGCCCAAGAAACGACTCGGTCAATTTCAGCATGTTCCACCCTTACACAGATCGTCGAGCGATCAGGCTCTCAATCAGATTTTAACCATCTGAGAACAACTTTCAGGTTGAACAAACTTCACGCCTGATTGTGACCTCCGTAGTCTGACAAATGTTTTAGTCAACTAATTTCAGCCTAAAGCCGTTTGATTATGTCACGGCTTCGGTAAGTTAAACATGCGAATAAGTGTGTCGGTTACTGCCTACAGTACGCACCCAGTTAGCACGTCCACCATACATTGTTGTTACATTGTTCAATAAAGAAAATTCGCCAGTTAACAATCAATGCAAGATCGTAACTGACTGGCTTTGGTGACCCAAAAATGACGGAAAATAGTTCATGTGACCTGTAAAGGAACAACTGTGCTCTGGTGATATACTGCTTGAAAGCTCCTGCTGGAAAATGACATAAGGTCTCGTGTAGGCTGAATCATAAGTTGCTGCTACACAGGAATGTGCAGTCCAAGTTGTTCAGCAAACAGGCTGAACATTTCGAAGCCCAGTTGTATGGTCAAAGTTGTCTAGTTCAAAATACTTTCAATTACTCAACATTAGTTACACACTGTGATGAGGCGAACGAGTATGGCTTTGGCTGCAAAACTGCTCAAATCATCCGTCGATCCATATTCGGTAGAAATATACATACACTTTTTCAATGCTGTCGATGAAACTGGGTTATTAACAAACTAGACTTGTTATTACGTTACCCATCAGCACGCCACAGGGATGAATACCCCATGAATTACAGCCTTTCTACAGAATCAGCGATGCCGAATATCCCTTCATCTTATCCCCAATCTTAGCTCACTTATTTCGTCCGAGTGATAACACATAGTGCGGCACTTGTTCCCTTTGTTCACTGCAGATTGAACGAGGCTTATATCGGTAATAATCTAGCCTGTTCCCTTTCAAATGGTTTGTGAACTGACGTCAGCATTTAGCGAGTGTTCGAACGTAGTCGATTGTACACAGAGTTTCAACCTCTTCAGCTCTTGGTCTGTCCTTATTCGCTGTGATCTAGACTTGAAGTCTAACCTGCACAACCATTTTGGATGCCAAACGGCAGATGCACTGCTGAATGGAAGCTGGTCGTCAAACAAAAGTGCGGATTATCGTTTGCGTTGCTTGATCGAAATTTGTATTCGATGATTCAACTGTCTAGTTCACAAAGTTGTGAGCTAGGTCACGGGTCGATAATTTTCGCAAACATTCGATCTCATTCGGAGTCAAAAAGGTGCCATCCGAATTGGTAACACTTGCACGACTTGTCCACTCATTTTGTTCATTGTTGGCTTGCATTCTTGGTTATATAAATTTAGAAGAATGAATCAAACTTCTTTCAGGCAAACTGTTTATTTCCGCGCACATTCCAAACGGCACGTGAGCAACATTGGTACAAAATACACATTACCGTTTTTCTAGGAGTGTTAAAACGTTTCATAAGCAATATGTTACGTATTATAAAAGTTCTCTTATGTGAAAAGAATTAACCCAATGAATAAGCTCTTTATCACCTCATGGAATTGACGATGTATTCTTTCGAAATAAGATAGCCCCAAGTTTGAATGTTTCACTTAGACGGATACTTTGTAGTTACTTGGGAATGCACTATGGCAACCATTTCGACAAGACACTCGGTCATTTGTTCGCTGTGTTTGTTCCAGGTATGTTGCTTGCGAGAATTAATACAAAACTCAAGCACAATAAAAGTTTGAACTCGAATGTGAGAATAACTTTAGGTTACCTAATTCAGATTTGTCTAAAGTTAGTCGTTTATTGAAGAAACAAAAAAGGAAGTGTTTTCTGGATTCGATTGAAAGACCTATACAAACGAGAATGTGACTGATATGCGGTGATGAATATTGTCTTATTAGCCTGAGTGCCGCTGTGTGAAACAGTGCCACAGTATCGTCAACTATTAAGAACAGCTTTATCTGTTCTGTCATTCCAACGGTGTCAGTATAATGTAACGGTTTCCAGTGAGAGTCCTAAGCAACGGACTTTTCATGAAACGAGTTCAGTTTATTTGGTAGTGCATTACCCAAATATTTTATGAAGCAGGTACTGCTTAATTGGCGTAATTCCAAAATAAATCCAAAATAAATTATTCCCAGAAAATCTGAAAAATTGTCATTACTACACTCCGTTTTGAAAGGCCATGTGAAGAAATGGAGAGGGAATCAACGTCAAGATTTGTACTGAACGCGGTTGTCCAAAGTTAGCCGTTAGCTGTGTGCCGTTTACTATGAGTGTGCGGTGTGCTGGTCGAAAGGTGATTGCTGGAAGAGAACGACCCAGTTACAAAGGTAGGAAGGTTCGTAGGTTTTTCAAAATCGATAAGCCCAATATTCCGTTTCTGAAGACAGGTCAGTTCAAAGTAACCTTTTTAGACGTATAGAGGAACAATCTTATTTTCATTTCACCCAGTTAAATAGCATCAAAAATGAGCAATAAGTTACATTATGTGAACTTCTCATCGTCGCAAAAATTTTGATAACATCAATGTCTTAATCTGAGTATGTTCAAAGGCTCATTATACAGTGTAAATTCAACGTATGAACTCTTGTGAAAGAACAATCTATCGTTGACAGTCACGCAAAGGTTGGCTTTCTTAGCATATTAATAGACTTTTGAAAATTTATCAATTTCTATTCAGATATTTTTGACACTGTTAGTATAAACACTAAATATACTGTTATACCAAACTTTGAATTAAGATAAAGAAAACTGGAACAGCTAACGTAAGTCGGAATTTCTTAATTTATACCATGAAAATTAGACATTTAAATTTATTGCACTTTGAGTTTCTCGGAACAGTTTTGTCATCGTCAACACTGCTCATTTGTTAGATGAACTTTTTCACAGGTAACAGACCAGTTTAGATATAGTAGCTCTGTCGTTATTCGCTGTACTATTCAGCAAACAAATAGTTTAAAGCTGTCGTCCGTTAAGTTCCATCAATTTTTCCAAAAAAGTGACAATCAAAACAACACTTGATTCAGTTTTCTCCTGAAGATTTTTTGACATCACTTCACGGTCGACGAAAATTTAGCGACTTTTAAAATTATGATATATATATTTTTGTTTCCCCATGGTTACAAGTGTGAGTTGGACCTAGAGACATAAGAATATTACGGTTGGCTTCCATGAACAAAATGCGAAAGAAGCATGGTTTAAGTAAATTTTACAAATAACTTTTTTAATATTCAACATTCGATAAATTATTCCAAATTTCCATTGAAATGCGTAAAAGGAAATCCGGATTTAATAAGCTTGTAAACGAGAAACAGTAAGGGCATTTATGTGCATCAATGACTTCAGGAGTGGGTTCACAAAAACCGATTAAGTAAAGTTTAAAAGCTGCTTATTCTATTGTAACATATTACAGATCGTTGGCAGTTACATGATTACCTAATTAGTCACGAAAACAGAAGTCAGCGGCATACTGAGGGATAGTGTGCTCGTAAAGATCATCAAAAATGAGAGATTTCACTCTGGGTGGGAAATTCATTTTGCAGCACATTCACAAGTGACACTTGGTCTCCTGAACAGTTTAAGGATCGTCAAAAACAAGCCCTCAAATGTATCTGTTATGTTAGTCGGTGGTAAAACTAACACCTGATGGTAAGTAATCAATAGCTTTCTCTTCATTCGTTCGTAAAATTGAAATTTACAACACATGGTAAGGAGTTTGCCTTGTTTAACAAAACTTTCTGTGATCTACTTTGTTTGATAGTATTTGCATTGTGTAAACGAATACTCGCATTTTATCCAATATAAGCCTACTGAACGTTTATATTATATAAACCATTCGTAGTAAGAAAGTTGCGTGATGATTTGGGAATGGTAAACATCAATCTGTCGCAAAACTTCTAATTTATCAGAACTGAATACGCTCAGAGTACTTAGAGAAACAGCTAGGAGCGACGCAAGTGTAAAAACTTCGGACATCGAATGGGATGAAATCAGGCAGAGGAACGTCACGTTCATATACTATATGCTGTCTATGTCAGCTAAACAATGAAACTGGATGAGATTTCATGGAAAGGTATATGGATCGTGCGTTTCTGTATTTTTACTGATTGTTGAATAAATATTGTCGGGTGATTTACTGACACGACGAATAACAGGTAGATACGTGACAGAAGAGCTTGATTCATGCCAAGAACATTTTAATTTCCGTTAAACACCGCCTGTGTGCAAACCAAGTAGAATTGTGGGTATTAGAGTTTACGCAACTGTAACTAAAATGTTGGGCGGTGCGCCTGACAGTCGAAACACCTAAACTGAAAAGAATATCAGCATGGAAATGGTCTGCTCATGCAAAACTCAGGTTCATTAAAAGGACCATTTGGTCGTTTGCGCTGTGTATTTAGAGTATAAGTGATAATAATTGATCAAACGAGTGAAGAAGTTTATACTTTAAATTTAAACACTCTCTTCAATACCTGCTTTCAGTTGGGAATTTAGTACTTTTATTAAAAGTTCATTCCTAACCACACGACTTTGTTACTAAACCCTTTCTAACGCCTGCACGACAGCCATATATTGAGCGCTACGGAGCAATAATCTGTAATTTTGAATCCGAATGAGGGTTTAAATTGAAGCACTGAACTGTAAACAAGACAATTAGTAAATTTAGTTTGGTTCAATTCTTGACCGTCAAAGTTGCAGAAGGTCACTTGGTTAACTATTCGCCGCTGAAGCACTTAATCTTGTATAAAACACCACTACTCATCGTATAGACCATCCGTTTCCTATAGTTTTCAACGAAGTCTGTCCAGATGTGCAGTAATTCGTTGTCAGCAAAAATTTTTATTCGATTTGCTCTACTGTCCATTTGATAGCTAAGAACTGTGCCAAATTACTGAATTTCGAAATTGAAGAACAAACGCCACTGGTTATTGAAGTGTCGTAGTCAACTAGTGAGATGCAACCATACTGTACTATTGATTGTGCTGATTCTTCTGGAAAGCACAACGTGGATGAACAATGTACGAAAAATAAGCTTTAGTTAATTTATTTCGAACCTAATTGTAGACATAAGGAAAGCAACGAAAACTGTTACCAAATTTCCCGATGTGCGCCGTTTAGATTATTCCCAATTCATTTGCATAACAGATAGGGTTTGACTTTCCACTAATTAATAGGAAGGACATACATTACAGTTAGGGTAGAAGACCATCTAAGTACGAAGAAAAGTAGCTGAAAACACTTCATTAAAATTCTCAAGGCAACCAACATTAGGTTTTAGGTCTCAGACAGTCAAGCTGTCCGGATTATTAACATCGCCTTAGAAAAAAGTGCTGATTGAGCGCAGTCGATAACTAATTGAGACCTTAAATTTGACCCAATTAAATAAGAATGTTTTAAGTGCGGTTTACTTTGAGAATTAGGCATATTCAGGTTGTTGGTTCGATTTGTGTTTCATATCACATTACCTTGCATACAGCAGAGGTACACATAAATAACTGAAATTAGTTTGCTCCGTCTTTTTCTTCTGTTTAAATCAAATGTGCCAATCCGTTGTTTGATGTTGCGAAGATTTAGGGTATTTCAAATTAAGTGAAACCAACACGATTGCAAATTCAGCATTCAGACAAGCCTTTTGATTATCCCACTATGAAAGTAAGGACTGAACTTCAGTTTCCTTCTTATTAAAGATCATCAGTAGTACATATCTTTGTCCGGATCGAAGCTTGCATTCTGACCCTTGTACTAGCGTGTTAATGACAACACCAATGACCACACAAACGCTCCCAGACAACCTTGTATAAGTAGTGTTCAGCTTGCCCAGTCACTGCAAAGAGAGAGTGAACTGAATAGCTCTGTTCAATCCAACCGGTAACACAATGATCAGGGTTTCTCAGTTAGGTTGCAGTTACTGACTTCATGGAACCAACAGCGCTCTACAACTGACCAAACTAATGTTTATTTGTTCGTTTCATAGCCTAAAGGCTTATCTGAATGTAAACGCTGTAATCAATTATGGATGGTGTTCGATTCAAAACGATCCACATTATGTGGTTGCCGTATTTCAGTTCAGGTTGTATAACCGAAAGCTACACTTAGCCACAATCTACAGGTACGAGGATGAGAAGGTCTTTCAGTTATCATTCAACGTGTAAGCATCACATGCGATAGATTTACCGAAGTCACTGGAAACCCTTGTGCAGGTGTAAGCTGGGCGTCCCACTGATTTACGAATCAATAGGGTCAGAGTACACAGTTTGTTCTATCCATATGTTTACAAACCGACGGGGTGTTCGTTTTGCCTACTTTACAGAAGGTTGTTTGCAGGCCAACGTTTTTGTGCCCACCAACGCAGTCTACTGTTCACCAATGCCACCACTTCCCTGTGCAGCTAACTACGTAGCAGTAATGTGTGTTGATAATTTTGATACGTCATTGCTGACTGGCAGCCAGTCTGAAAGAAACAATCTGCTGATTTCACATCAACCGTGTGTGAATTTCTGGATAGACCCAAAAAATAAAATTCTAGGTCCACGAATGTCCCAGAATCTGGGATAAAAATGCCTTTACCATCAATAGACCACCCAACGATAATGCTGGTAATCATGGAAGAACAAAATGAATGAGGAATTCTGGAGCTAATCGAAGTTTCGCATTCAAAGCTGTCCGAAATCCTTTAGATCACCATTTCGCAGCAACGGCGGCTGACTAGCTAAACAACATAACGACGTTTCGACCTTAATGAACTTATGAAATACGTCACCAGATTTTTACATCTACACCCTAGCTACCATTTTTCTCAAATCATATTAGTGTTGAGTAATCAGTGACAGACATGTCAACAATCTTATTTGCAGTCGCTTCATGAATACACCTGATCAGCTCCCCACATTCAAATTACTTACACTACACGCCTGGACGAAAAATTTGTGAAGGTCACATTTTGTAATAGAGATGTAATAGAAAAGTTAAAACCATGTCAGCAGTCGGTCATCCTGTCAATTTCAACGCTGAGGAGCTTTTTAAATTTATGATCAAATATACATACTATCACAGTGGTTCATACACATGAAGAATTTGCCATTTTTCAGTGTCTTCCATTGAAAGTTGGCTCAAATTTCACTTGTTTTGCCCAGGAACGGTACAATAATTTGTACTAAACCAACCTAAAATAATTTTGTACTTCAAGCAACAGTCAAGCCTTCTCTTTCGGAACCATCACACCGCATGTGTTGCATAAATTTCATATGAATCTCGTTTCCCGAAAGTAAGGCACACCTGTGCTTTTTACATCGATCAATAGGGTGATACTTGTCCGGCACAATTATGCGTAAAGAGTCAAGACACGAAGGCCAAAAACACGAAATACCACACTTCTGTTGGTCTGGATCTGTGGGAGATTGGAACTAACTGGGTTGATGTGGGTGTTGCAGAACTTAATGGAGTTGGGCAGCTTAACCTAACCAGAAATGGGAGCAACATGGGGCTAAAATGAAATTCGGATGCAAGCAATATGGCACAAAGTTAGCTGACAGAAACGAAAATCGTACAAGCTGTAGTTCGGCTAACACTATTCTTTTATTTCCCACTGTGATAGAATAAATATTCTCGACTGTATCCTCAGATTAACAATCGCAAACACAATTGTCTGTAAGTAAATACACACACTTTCTCAGATATTTTTGCAAACGCCAACTGTTCATGTGCAGCTCATTGAGTTACACAGATAAAGCACCGGTTGTTTGAAAAGCCCCTCAATGGTGCACCACAAAAATAGATGTCATTTTATGAAAGTTGAATTACTAAATCGAGGTAACAGCATGATTGTGCCGCCCCAAACTGTGTGTGCACATCAATTCAAAGTAAATTATGTGGGCCTAAAATAAACATTTCGCAATAGACGATGCAATACAAATTGAGACGAAATATTTCGAAAATCATTTCCACAAATTTCTTAACTATTGACCACATACTTAACTGGTAATTAACTGTGCTTTATTACGTAACAGGAATAACATAAAAGCCGATCAAAATGATCAATTGACACACTTAATTTAAATCCGTTCGACCTCAGAGTTCTATAGCAGTAAGGTGTTAGTGTCCATCAAAGTTGTATCCGTACTAATGGCTGTTAACATATTAACAGGGGTTGTCCATATCCTTTTAAGAAAACCACGACCAGTAGGAACCACGCGCACTCGTGAAGTAATCTAATTCTGTCACTGGAACTATGGCATTACTGGGGTTACTGAGTAGTTTAGTGGCGCAATCAGTTGAAGCATTTGGAAAAGACGCGGTATTTCGGTCAACAGGATGTGAAAAACCCACAAGGTTAGCACCGTTGACAATAATTTATGGCTGAAATCTTCTATGTAAGCATGCAACCAAGATTTTATAAGTGGTTTTCAGTTTAATCAGCTGTACACGCGTCTGAACGGAATACATGCTATGGTTGTCCACGTTGAACACTACACACCGGATTAGCTCACAAATGGCAGTTGATTACAGAGTGTACGATCCGGCAGTTTGTTTCTTCTACTTCAAGAACATCAGTTTCAACTTGTTGTATGAAACACGGGTTATCAAGTTCGTCACAATAACGCTTCCAAAAAAATGCTTTATTACGTATATCAGGCTGTTCACATTTCATGTCAGTTCAAACCGTCCGGACAGTCGAAATTAAAAATTCGTTTTAAAAGGTGACCTCCGTGCGGGGTGATTTTCAGTCTAAACTGGTGGTTGGTCCTTATGATACTATTTAATTGATGATATTTCTCAGAGTCTACGATAAACAGTCAGCGCCGAGCACTTCGTAATTCTCCAAGCGACAAACCGTGGAAGTGAGGGCATCAGCTCCCGTTTGATAATGTTCATCGTAGTGCATGTACGAGGTGCTTCATTGTGAACCAATGTTTAGTCTGTGAAATATGGTGTCTTCGCCTAAATAATTCGTCTCAGCTTACCTTAAATGTAAGCCGCTGCAATATACAATACTAAACGACCGTAGTCTGAAGAATTTGAAGGAAAGCATCTGGTGTGCGCAACGCTAAACTATAACTCCGTTTGGTTTCCTTCAGTAGCAGCCCACAGTAAGCGAAAAATGATCGCAGTTCGTCGGCATTTTGGAACTCCGGTTTATGAATGCCACTTACTAAGTTACTAATACCGTTTTGCCTGACGCTGGAAATCACTTCGACTGGTGCACAAGTCAAAAACGGAACTGTGTAACATTTACTGATTGATAAGAAGTACATTCCAACAACAAATACTCATGTTCAGATTAGAGAGCTGCAAACCTATGGGACAGTAACTGGAAAAAAATTCGTACAACTTGACTTTAAATTGATTGTTTTCATAACAGTATCTGCCTTCTCATGGAAAAACTTCATCGATCTGCGGAAAAGCTTTATAACTGTGGTTGAAACATATGCAACAATGTAACTGTAGTGTAGACTGTACACCAGAAACGTCCATTTCACGAATAGCCTGAGAAATTTCCCTTTGTTTTCGTGAAGTACTCAGAAACCGAATCTAACTGTAGGCAGCTGTTTATGTACAACCATAGTGCGAACCCCTAATTGTAGAAAACTGTGTACGTTTGTTTCGTGTCACTGACGGTATTCCAATTGGCGTAAATAACCCTAGCCGATCAGCACAAACGTATATAAGAATCCACGTTGCAACTATCACGGCTACTGTCTTATTATACCAAAACCACTGTGAACTTAATATCATTCAAATTTGACAGCATCAATCAAACTCATGTGAATAATCCGAACCACATATTACGGAAAAACAGATTTTCACCAGGAGGTAATTGTTTTCTTAAACTAGTGCCGGGTTGGAAAGTGAGTGAACCTAGAGTAAAAGGTGATTTCCCGCAGAAGCAACTGTTCGAAAAGTTTTGAATGCTGCAGATAATTAATGATGGGGGACACTGTAAGGAGAAAACCCATAAGCTCGTACACAAATAGATGCAGACTTTTACTGGTAATCAGGCCAGTATGTCAAAATAGACTGAGAAACATCGCAGTATCAATATCGAATACAAATAAAAATATTTCATGCATATTCAGTGTGCGTTAAAAACGACGTGAACAATAAAATATCTTGTGAAAAACTGGTTGCAAAGTAGTACGTGGACATATTGATCTGACAGAAAGCGAGAATTCTTTGCACAGCAGACCCAGAGAGAAAACAGATAAACGACACATCCAGTGACGGTGCACACACACACTGATGAAGTGGCTTGGGAAGAAGAAGCGTCGAACCGAAAAGATACACAAATAATCAGTAGTGGTCACATCATACTGATGCTCAGAGTTACCCTAAAGTATTGACTGTACGGAATCCAGGAAAACGGTTGTTATGTTCACTTAGGAGAAAAGATGAATGACGGGAAACAACATATACACATTTTGATATACCAGAGTGCGGCTTATACGAGACGTTTTGTAAGCCAGACTACAAAAAGGTTGATGTGTTTCATGTCTAAAACGTTGTAACCCATCTTTGGAAACAAATGGTGAGTGATCAGATGAGTAGGTGAAAACAACCCAATGAACAAAATATAAAACACCAATATCCTTTCTTCGTCTGATGCACAAGCTGCCGCTACCTTCATCGGTAATTCACCTACACAAAATTAATTCTCGTATATCTTCACGAAAATTATCTCCTAAAAACCCTATCTAGATATGAAAGCTGCAGTGAGACACGAATAGTTTTAATCGCAGTCAGACAAATCCCTAAGTAATTGTCAGCAATTACAACAAAGCCCAGAGGTTTTAATGGTTTCCGTTATTTCATTATTGCGCCGAGCTCTAATCACAGGTCGGATATCAGAGTTGACAAAAGAGTCAATTTGTCTGGTCCCGAGGATGAGGCTAAGCTCTCACATATGGTAACTTGGTTTTGTCAACTGTAAGCTCACCGTCACAGTGGTCAGCATGAGCAGATTTCAGAAAGGCACTGCAGAATTAAGGTGCCTGTAACAATAAAGGTATATATCGTAGATATCATCTCACAAGAGCGAAGCTCAAACGTGGTGCGCCTTTTGCGAAAGAGCCGACTAAAATATCAAAGTGTACAGATAACGGATATTCTGATTAGTAATGGGCTTAATTCGTATCAGCTCAAGCTTAAATCGCACAGTCCGATATGCAGTTGCCAAAAAGTTGGGATGTTAACCTCTTGGTAATTTTCTATAAATCTTCACTCCCTTAACCTCATGCACAATTTAAAACCAATTCAAAAGCTGTCAGTACACTCCACTCTCAATCAAAGTGAAAGTAAGAAAGAAATAGTACGGGTCTTCTTCCTTCAAGTATTTTCTAAATAATGCATGAATATAAATCAGTGAGAGGTCCTACGCTAATTGAGAGCATAAAGTTGACTTCATGTCTTTTTGTATACGTTTCGTTTTCAATTGTCAAATTTTACAGGAATCACATTACCGGTTTGATGGTTGTCACCATTCGACACAAACGCATATCGGGTGAATTTTTAATCACGCATTCCACCAAGCAAATCCAAATGCTGAGACTTGTATTTAATGTTGTGTGCCATTAGGCCTATACCACACATCATGTTTCAAAGTCCAAAGGTATGAATTATCCGAGATCTTCAAATTATCACAAGTAACCCTAATACGCACACTGACCAGAAATCTGCAGTAATTCTGAGACAGTTAGGAAAACCATCTTCCAAACGAGTCAACGGTAACATGCCACAATGTATACAATTGATAAACGATTATTCCTCATCAGTGAATGTTCAGCTGCGAATTTATGATTTGTTTCAACCTGATGGCGCAAGTGTTTTCCTCGTCGGCAATATCTCATCATTTCACATAAACAAACCGTTGGAACCTAGCTGTTTAGAGGTATTATTGCATACGCCTGTTGCCTGCCGTGCAAATTTTCAAACCGACTCAAAAACACTGGGTAACTTGACGACGAACTTTCACAAAATTATTTCGTATCACATTTATTTGGTCTCTAGAGTGAATCATCAATTTTGACTGACACTTTAGCGCCATGATACCCTCGCAACTTGCGTGGATTTACTGTAAACAATAATGACTTATCCAGCACAGAACGCCTAATCCCAAATTCATTTATGTTTATAAGTACACTTACCAGAATGACAAGAACAGCAGGCACCCATTTAAGCGTCCTCTATGAATAACTCAGGAAATAGAGCGCGATCCAACTTTGAAAGAGGCAGAATTTTGTACCAGCACTACATCAACATAACGAAAACAAATGATTAATCTGCCAGAATATGTGAGCTGAATCACATGGTGACGAAACGAAACAGCGTCGAACGTGTTTCGCAAGCGTAGTACGAAACGAAAGAGGTTTGTACAAGAAAGATGAAGTGGGATTCTGGTCCACAATAGCCACCGTCTGCCTTCGGGAACATGATTGGCTGTAGGTGAAACCAATAGGAGGTCAGCACCCTAGGACAATTTACAGGCTTGGTATTGGTTAAATAAACAAAGAGTAAATTGATGGATCCATGTTATATGAACTAATGTTGAATCTACTCTACTCTATCCTGGTTAAGTCGTGGAGGTCACATCCCAGTTGGGTGTCGTATGAGGTGTGCCTGTTTCCATGGCACAACCCGTAGATATCCACTGAAGTATGTGAAACACAACTCGGACACAAATCAAAAACGTGGTAGTTACTAGCTAAAACCTCTTGAATAGAATAGTGTTTAAAAGTTTATGTAATTTGCAATACTCAGTAACTGAGAATTCCCCAAAGATCTAAGATATGTTAAATTCCGTAATCTACAAACAACTAGAAAAAGGAGCTTGCTTGTAAATCACATCGTTTCTATGAGAGTCCTATGTTGAGAAACTTTCAGGATCGTGTGTATTACTCAAGTTGTATAAAAGATATTGTACTTGACAAGTAAAGAACAAACTGGTGCAACTTGGGAATTTAAAGCGGATTTCAAGCAGTGGAATTTAGTGGTCACTGAGCTACTCACATGTGACCCGAAGTTTTCCCAGCACATGGTGAACTATTTAGATGATTTAAATTAATTCAAGACAGATACAACGCGAATAACTATAATGAACTATCAACAGCGCTGAAAGAAGACATATGTTGCGATATGTTAAAACTTCGTTTACTCTCATCAGTCGCAAATGTAAAACATGCAAGTTATATATGACAGACAATTAGAGATAGGGTATGGACACGCGTACAATTCCAGACCACCCGTTAACCAGATCACGCAAATGGACTGAAAACTGTTAAGGTATTTTAATGACAGTTTATAGGTGTGTAACAACGAATATTTGTAGATGGTCTTGAAAGAGTAGAGGCAAAAGAAGTTACAGTTGGAATAAACGGCTCCGACAGCTGTACCCTATAAGGGCCCGGCACACACCACTCAAGCAAGCATGCATTCATGACGGAACGAACTGATTTTTCGGACACACAAGTAACTCTTACTCTAGATCACAATCTATGCTGATAAAACTGATAGTCGAGCACCTAATGACTGTCGTCTAACCCTAATCAACCCCGACACCTGTTCGACTGTCATTCATTATGCAGCTTGCTTATGGTTACTAATTATCTACGTTCTGCTTGCCTTAAACATTATAACGCGTACAAGGAAGTACCTGGTGTAACTAATAGCTGTACCGGAATTCTTCATCCACCTCAAGCATGGTTCAAAGTTTCGTTTTCAGGAGTTATTTTCTATGAATGCTTTCGTTTTCACTTTTGCGATGAATGAACATCGAAAAATAGGAAAGATTTGAAAAAGCAATCAATTGTTAACTCATATGCGCAAAATCGACCCAGAAGTTACGAAAACTACGTGATATTCCTTTCTCTTCTCTATAAAAGCAATGGTGGAAGCACGATAATAATTCAGCGTTGTCTTATTAATTCAGTCGCAATAATATTCGAGGCTACCGTACTTACCAACAAACTTCATTACTATCTATGGATAGGGATGGAGGCATTTTACGTAGGAGGGACTGAGCGCCAGTTACCAAGCTGAGTCACAAAGCACGTCTCAAACCAGACTGAACAACAAACCGCGTGAACACAACGTCACACACCGAATATACAAATGAGTACATCGCTCATTGCAAGTCACATTCTAATGATGCAACACCATTATATGATCCATCAACCGCATATCTCATTTCGCACCCATTGTTACACAATCAGATGTAGTACTATGCTACAGCTGTTGTTGTCATGACGCTCGAACTGACGTTGTGTATTCAAAACTAATCACTCGCAAGGTTACCGCCCCCACGACGTTGACACTAGCAGTGAACTCGAACGTTGTAGCTATTTATCGTTTTATTTCCATGCTCATGTCCAGGTAGAAAGTTGGCTGTAAATAGGGTCTAGCTCCAGCAGTTAAAATGACCAGGATTAACATGGTAACTTTGCCGAGCACGTTCTCGTCGCAACATAGCCAAAAAGGCTGGAGTGCATGAAGACTGTTGGTTAATCTGACGACAAACTACAGCCTACTGTATGAACATGAGAATAACGAAGAGGAACTGAATAGACAAATCCTGTGTCAAGATAGATTTCACTGAGCGAATAAATCAACAACAAAACACAGCTGTATACGGGAAATGCCATCTTAATGCAAGGTCAGCAACTAAGTAGGAGAAGTATTTAGGTTCCCGCGTAATATTTCAACCGATTCTTCAAAAGATGAATCGTGTCCTTTTTTCCACCGATGCTCTGACCAGATAACCTATTTGCTGTACTCAGTTTACGAATGTTAATTACTTAAACCGTAACGATGCAGGTCATAACAGAATCAGCTCCAATCTGTGTGTGTCAAGGGTTAACAGAGGTTGGCCACTGAACTTGACGAAGGAGCCAGACTGTAAGTGAAAATGTACAGAAAGATCTACGGGGAATGCAAAACTTACATTCGCTCAGTGATACATCAACAATCCCCCTTAAACAGTACAACACTAATGAACGAGTGTATAAAAACGCGCAGTAGAATTTGACATACTGCAATAATGGTCTGTTATTTGTAAATGGGCTGTCGTCAGGTCCAAGTGTCTACATATCAAATTCGATGCTTCATGTGCAAATAGTCGAACGGTAGCACGTGAATATGCTATCAGAGAAAAATAGTAAAAAACTGACCGTGTGACTTTTGGGGAGTTGAAAGTTGATATAACAAACGTAGCATGTACAACAGACTACTATTCAAATAGTACTTCATGCATCCTGGCTGTAAACGTCGGCTAGCAAACACTATACGTTTTTTGATTTATAGAACGTCGCAACCGTGCGTGTACGGCTAGCGAATAATTGACACGACAGTTGTCGTTGAACTTATTGTAACAATTCTAATCTCGGAACTGTTTACTGGGTAATATACAAACAAGGTTGAAGTGTAAAATTACCACCTGAACGATATAAAAAATTGCACGTGTTTGGCACTAGACGAGTTTCAGACGGGAACGGAGGACTAGTTTAAGGAACACAGTAGTAGTGCATACCCATGCCCTGACCTCAGTCTGAACTTTGGTCCGCGTTTCTTCGATGTCCATTGTGATATTACCCCCATAATAAGCATGATCGAGTTTAATCTGAGCGTTCATCCACAATTACTTACAAGAGTTATCCTGAGGTGACCCCGATCATCAGGAGAGGAGACAAGGAATTTCTTTTATGAACTTCATTTCAAATCATCCTAATCAAGATTTCGTAGTCAACTTCAAATGAAAATACCTTAATCCACATCAGTAATAGTTAACTTAAGTTTCATCAATAGTTCACATGAATAAAAGAAACCAACTGAAAATAACTATTATTTTTGACTACTGTAGGTGATTTATGTAGTGAAATAACATTTTAAATGGGTGCATTAGTTACCAACATATTGATAAATTTAACAATCTTCCAGATCACCAGTATGTTATTTTCTAACGAGTTCTACATGAAACGAGTAAGAAAGAACACACATGACGAAATGAAGTTTACCGTGCTTACCAGTTGAAAAGCCAAGACGAACAATGTGCACACGCCATTCATATATATCTTGATCACATTTTCCAGCGTTATTTTTTCACGTAATTGTAAGGTATCAACTTTGTTTGTTCAATTTATTGGTGAACTGTTTTGCTTCTAACCTCTAGCATCGTCTTCAAAGCAAACTGTTTGTTTGCTACATCAGGTTTCTAATGTTATCAACCCTAAATTTTATTAAATTCGTTTGTAAATATTTTGGACATAGATATGAGTTGTCTGCTAACAAGCTGGGTATACGTATATGTTACTGGTAAGTGACCATTAATTGTTGTACACGCCATGTTGTGTTCCCTGCTATTCCTAATCCTTTCATGAAAGAATTTATGACAGTCGAGCTTAATGTGAACGTATAGTAATACAAAACTATGTTGATACTGGCTGGCTGAGTTTTGAATGTAAACCACTATTCCATGATCCACACATTGGTATAAAATTACCATTTAATGCTCTGTAAGAATATGAAAGTCGGAGAACACGGAATTGAGTGTATAGTTCTGAGTAGTAATTCGCGAACATGAACACCATTAATAACTTAAACTCCATTGAACTAGTCATTCACAGCCGAATGCGATTTAATAATATCAGTTTGATGTCAGTATAAACTAGCAAATTATGCATGTCTCATTAACGTTGAGGTTGTGCATTGGACTCAGCAGAATTGCCTCATGGGATACAGTGAACTTCAACGCTGTGAAGTAATTGTTTGTTTACCACAAAGCCTCTCGTCAGTAGTTGTTTTGTCTTGCAGAAGCATTGGCATTCTCATTTGTACTGGGTTACATTGTTCAGCTGTCTTTCGAAATAACCTGTTTTCTGTCCTTATACTCTTTGGCAATGTGACTATTACTTCTGACTCTCACTGCAAAAAATTACAGATTTAGGTGGTTGAATTCTCTGTCCTAACAAACAATGTTTGTTCACGTTCACTGCTGACTGTCCTTGTGTGTTAGATGCACAAATGATGACAGGAAAAGAGATAGATATAGCTACCTGCAATGTGGTCGCTGTAAGTGATTATTTAGCACTGTGTTCTTTGTAACTTACAGGCTTGCGCATCTCCATGACCTTTTGGCCTAAACTAGACAGAGTTACTCATACCAGGCAGGCCAACAGGTGGAGGTCTAACAAACCACAGTCTCCTGGTCCTTCACGTTGGGGGTTGGAAGATGGCTGGCATCTCTTCCTGAGAAACGTACCATTTCTGGTACACCGCCACCCACCCCGCTGCCTTGCGGTACAGGCTTTTGAGCCAAAGGCTTTGGTTGAGAACTGCAATCGTTCTCCTGTCTAGGTCTGGGCGTCCTGGCAGTATCTCAGCCCACACACAACCATGAATACTCACAACACAAACACTTCCATACTGCATCGGCCGTCTCGCAGTATAAACCGGGTCGCCCTATCTGCTGCATACAGCAG
>QNGE01001140.1:35131-99989 GCA_008508345.1 Paragonimus westermani | reverse complement strand
ATGATGATGATGATGATGATGATGATGATGATGATGAGATTTACGGGATTGGCAATTGAGTGGATTTAACGAACTAAGTGTTACTAGTGTTTGACTGGGTTTTCTGAGGTTCGCACAACCACTGACGTGAAGCAGTGAATGTCGAGAGGAGGTTATAACGCCTGTATCACGAAAGTGTCACTTTCAACCTATTCTTTTCTGAACTGTGCTTATGTGTTATTGGAAATTAGGTCCATATCTCGCTCATCTTTGTGCAATAAACTTGGGAATGTCTGCTGTTCTTCAAGGTTGTTGAATGATTGATCATCAATGTTAATTACCAACTTATGGCTAGCGGAGATGACAGGCAAAATAAATATGCTAGGGAAAACGTACTAACTGTCGTAAATTTTATTCCAAAGCTTGTGTATCGACGTTCGATAAAATCAACTGGTAAACCTTTTCGAAGCCTACAGTTTTTAAAAAAGCCGTAATTTTTTCGATTGACGTCGAAACGATGCAATTTGGGTCACTTATTTGAATAGATTGCGAAGCGTACTGTTGAATGTACGTTCTACCCTGCAAAAGAATCTGCCTCACAAAAGCTCATTACCTTTGTGTCGCTATGTGAATTGGGCAGCAGAAGTCGAAAATCAAAAGATCCACAGAATTTTCTCGTGGTGAACTTTGCTGCATCTTTTCCAGTGCGGAACAAGTACAAAACAGACAAACAAAACCGCCTACAGCCACACTCACAGTGAGCAGCTGCGATTGTAAACAAACTGTGCACTGACATATTTACTCGTCAGTTTGAAACCTGGATCACGGACTGCCTAACAAATTTGTGTTCAGTGAAACGTGTTTGCAACCTTCAGTCAGAGTGACAGCGAGCAACTAAAAAGAATTTGTCTGAATACACAGGATGGCGCAAATCACGAGTGACCAACGTGTAACTTCCGTTGATAAGACTGCACCATGAAACATGAATTTCTTGTGATGTACAGGGGCAACAATATTCACACACTATAAACGAAAACTGTTGATGGAGTTGCTATTACTCTGACCACAATTCAACTCTGTACTCTGATCTTTCATGTCTTTTGGGTTTAGAATCGGGTGTGTGCAAACCGCTTGTAGTGCGCGTGAAGCATATATTGAGTACAGTCAGTTTTTTCTCTTTCTTATTACAACTAACAGTCGCAACTATCTGCTCTGCAATTTAACGTTGTTTTTTTTATTCTGACATGCATAAATAATTGTTACTGATCACATGTTATCATGTTAATCTAGTATCTGTCCATCGCTCTAACGTTGTCAATGTGATCTTGCAACTATCGTTGTCCTACTCACCATTGAGTATATATTCACACTAGTTACTCACCAATCTGATGAGAAAAAACTGAACTTTGGCTGAGTCTATAGAAATTCAATCATTGTATGTTAACAGAGCAAACTAGGCTAAATCAATGCCTACGGCGATGGTGTAAGGACAAATTCGTATAAACTGCGTGTTGGCCACGTTCCATCGCATGCGGTCTTTGGAAAAATAGACGAAAACGCAACAGACCAAAAGCGTTTGGTGGATTTATCACTAATATGGAGTTGCGGATATGAGTTAAGTTGATCTCCAAACATAGGAATGATAAACCTGTGCTCAATATTGATGTTATTGAACAAGTTGTTTTCGTCCGGATCACATAAACTAGACAAAGGGCTGATCGAGGAAAATGGGGCCTAATAAAATAACCTGGTCTGATAGTTATCACTGATTCAGCAGCTCAACACCTAGTTTCTAACCTGGAAAATTGCGTGAACAATAATTAACTGGCATTGTTTGAGTTGTATATCTAACAATATGAAGTAAATACTATAAATCATATGAACAGCGCTATGAGATGAAAGCAAACATGTAAGTGTTGTTGGCAAACGTGTAAGCTCATCAATTTAGAACATAGGTGGAAAAATTACATCCGTTCATTCCTTTTCTGAACAATTACAATAACAAGACACAGGTTTAAGTGGGCGGTCAAGTGCGTGCACAACTTCATAAAGGCTTTAGACATTAAGTAAGCAAAGTCAGTAAAACCAGTGGCCGAGGATCTAACCCATACTTGTGGTTGCTAAATGTTACCAAAAACCAGTTGTAGGTGCACTTACAAATGACATTACCTTGATGAATTTACCCCCTTCAATCCGTTTCTTATGATTAAACAGAACTGAATACAGTGCCGTCGTCAGAAATGTATTCACCAGATGAAACTGCCGTCATTTAATTGACCAATCTTCCAAAATCTCCATATAATTTTAAATGACATAGACCGTGTCCGTTTTTCAGGCAGACTAAGCAAAAGACCTACTTTAACTCAATTTTTACACAAGAGTGAATTAAAGATTTACGTGCTCCCCTGAAAAATGTTGAATGCTGTTCAAGATACCTACCGTGTGTAACGCGTAATCTCATCGAGTAAAACTTGCTAGACGTTGGCGTTACATTTCAAGGGAGATCTGATTATTTTTTATTCTGTCATTTGTTTATTCTCCTACCTGCTGTTGCAAAGTTCTTAAGGTCGGAAAACTCATAAGGAAGACATCTGGAGAATTGGTAAACTCTTCCTGATTTCGATCAACCTGAACTGTACTCACAACGACACAATTATCAAAAGTCAAAGTAATTTGTTCAGGCAACACAACAATGGTGAACAAAGTTAGCCAAAACGCATTGCAATTCGTCCGACTAATATTAACCGGCGTCTGATATCGACGATAGTCCCTTATACCGTTAGACTCTACAGTCCATACCTGTGTGTTCGATGTATTTCGTATAGTCCCCACCATCTCGTCAGATTATCCTTCCCCAAACCATTCAAAGCTGAAGCAGGTGTAAGCCAGTCTAAACAAACGCATATGTAATTCACCGTGTGCTTGTGACTCTAACTCACTCAGCAATAACTAGTCCTTCCCTACTGGACTTAAGCCACCCCATTATCTGCAAGATTTTTTCAGCCATATATTCTAGTCCGCTTAAAAGCGGAAGCTGGATGCGGTTTACCCAAAAGGGCTAGTTTCATGACTAATGTCGAATAAATCATACGGAACTATGCAGTAGATCGAAACATGAATTAATTTACAGTGACAAGGATTTACTTTCAACTGTAAGGTGGCTTTTCCATACTTTATTCACTCAGTTTGTTTTGAAATCAATTATGCTTCAGCTTCACATTTATCTGGAAATTTAAGTTTATTTTTCCTACTCCGTCTACCTTCATAAATTTGGTGCAAAACGATCTTCACGCACAACGTAATCCGTGTTTTTCTGTGAGATTTTCAAGCTGCATTAATTGCTATTTCACAACCCATGACCTTCCGATAATTTCACCCTACCGGCAGAGCAAAAAGTTGACAGTTTTTAATACAAGATCTGTCTTAAACAGTTGGTAGTATGTTAACTGATCATCGGTTTATTTTGTGAACAGTGTACACAAACAAGACATCCTGCGGTCTTCTGTTGGACAATTTTGTTCACAAATCTTATTCGAATGTCAAAAGATAAGTAAGCTGACATTTGCTAAAGGTCATCGGTTTCAGAATCATAAGGACAGAACACTTCATTCATTTTTTGCAACATCGGTCTACGAATTTTTTCAACAAAGTTTAAATAAACTGGTACCAACCACAACAGTAATTACAGTACTCGGTATCTCCTTTTAAAATCTGTTCCGTTGTTTGCAATGAACAAGGAATAATGAATTATCTGTTTTCTCGTATTTATAATCACCACAGAATAATAATTTTGTGGAATGTCTTTCAATGTGGATAGAAATTTCGAGGTGTAACGACAAAACATTGGATGTGACGAAATACGTCCGCAAGGCAATGTTGAACGTCTAGTCGAAATGAATTTGCACGGTGTCACAAAAGGTACATCCACGTGCAACCAGACAATCAGCCAACTGAAATCAAACTGTCACAGGCAAACATCCATCACTGTTGATTGTGGGTGCGCCATACACAGATGACCAGGACAATTGTAGGTTCATTTTGCCACCGCACACTTGCCGACTAATTAAAGTTTTAGTACCCTTAGCTGTTGCATTCACTTTCGGTCGTATGCTAAATTCAATCAACCGTTTTGTGGTTGGCTGATCGATATCAGCCTGCAAGTCCACTGACCCCGACCATGCGGTCTAACCAGTAAGTTTTGATTACTGTCTGCCTCTCATTCACTTGTCGTGTGTTTGATTCTCTGGCATGTGCAATGCTGATGTGACGCAACTTCTGTCAACCACTTTTCTGGATGTCACTGGGATCAACCTTTTGTAAATTAGAATTTTGAATAATTCAAACAGAGCAGCTAACACAACAGAGCTAAAGAGCTGGTTATAAAACTAACAGTTTTTGACCCATGCGGGTCTACGCGTTTAAACCTGATGCTTAAGTGTCGCTACTCTTCGAAGAAGTTTTAATGTATGTGTAAAAGAAGTTGGTTGTAGAGGAGATTTACACACATTTTTCGTCTACAGTTTCACAGATAAATATATAACTATAAAATATATATCGTAAGTTTTTTCGCTTTCCCCTCTGCGTTTTCAAAAATACCGTCATGAATCATTTAATATGAAGTAAGAAGGAGTGGAAGAGGATAAAAGTGAGTTTTAGCGGGGCTGTTGAAGGGATATCACACCAGCAAAGAGCAGGAAATATCACTGAAACAGAACTCTATCAGGAATAGTCGTCAATCAACACCTGCGAATGGGTCAGAATGACCATTAAGAAATTTTATGTATAGATTGCTTCTCGGGTGTATGTCAAGTTTGAAATCTAACGGTATCAGCCGTGATCGCAAAGTTGGACAGTGGGGCTGTTATGGAAACAAGCCAAATCTACGCGAGCAGTTCTGGATGCATAGTAATGTGTACTTGCCAGAACCCAGTTCTAACGAATAACCCATCAAAAGTTCAAAATTGTTCAGTGGCAGGACATCCGCCAGCGCATTATTAATGTTGTGAAGTATGTCATTACAAAAGTAGGCCTCTCTTAAAGTATTCATAATTCGTTCATAGTTGACCTTATTCCACTCACCTCCCTTGTTAGTGGATTTTACTTAGATTCATGGTCTTCAGGCGGCCGAAATTTGAACACTCCTAATAAATCTCAAGTTAATTTTTAAGAATGATATCAGATCGGTGTGTTCACTTATCAGCTATAAAGGGTATCAAGAAGGACGTTTGAGCGGGAGGTTCTATAGTCTGTTTATTAGAGAGACTAAGTCTCTTACGCCCGTCTAACTCTTGATAAACGATGTGTAAAGAGAAAAATTGTAGCCTACCAGGGTCTCTATGTCTTCTTGGCATAAAGCAACAACTGTTTAATTGTTACATGAAATGACAACAGTGGGCGATAAAAGATTGTTGACAGCTGACATGGGAATAAAATAAGTGGTTGAAAGTATGAAGAATCCGTCGTTTATAAAATTAGATGCGAATCTAGGATTTTCCAACCAGCCAAAATGGTGTTTAGGAATGGTGATAGCGTGAAACATCCTCCATTATAATACTAACATAAATGGTACTGTTTATTGTTTGTTCTCGTTATCCATTACTTCGCCCACCTTTCTATTTTTCCCGACAAATTTGCGAAAGGATTCGTTGTAGAACGGAAAAATAAACTCGCAACAAACGCGGTCTTTTAAACGCTGTTGATTGTTTTTGTCCATCGGTGCATAATGAAACACGTCAAGTTTAAATTGGTTCCATAATTATTACACACAGCTTGACGTATACCAACAGTGAATACCTATCTACCTACCTACATACACACATGCACATACATACATAATTCGGCGTATTAAAGAATGGTTGTGTGCTCTCAAAATCTCATAAAAGCTTAATTAAATGCTGGAGAAAAGCATTGTAAACTATCGGACGTGTTTCGTCTGTATTCATTTTGTATCGAAGTTAAGTTTCACACAAGTTGGCTTAACATCATAACTGTTTTAAGAAACAGACTGATGCGGAAGCCATCAGTCCCGTTTGGAGTGAACTATTGAATATCGGCTCCAACATATTCGTTAGTCTTCATGTGTCGCGCAGAGAGTGCTGGAAATCTAATCTATGGAATTTAATTCATTTGACGTTACAATAGCCATAACATAAAAAATGATATGCAGATTCTGTTGATTCATCACTATAGTTCGGGGATTCGGAACGTTATATTTTGAGCAAAGGTGAACCTAAATTAAACTGAAATCAATGACCGAGCACATGTGGATCAGCTCTGACTTCGAACGTATAACACTGTGCTGATCATGTACGATTATATACGGTAGACGGTTAGGCATATTCAAATAAATTACCCAAGGAAAACGGTTGTTACATATTTTACCCAAATGCGAATGACATGCCAAATCAAAAACACTTGACCGTAACATATTTAATAACTATCCAAACATTATTGTTACTCCAAAGTTCCGACTCACGGAAGAATTCGTGCTTTTCTGATCTCTGTTTGACCGTCTGTGTGCTTAGGAAAACAAAAATTGGGAACAGAATAAACACACAAAAATTCAAATATTTTACGTAACTTCAATAATTTACAAAAAATCTTGAGTATGTTAATTGGCTAGCTACTATCATCGTTCACACTGAGTGTACGTCACGTCGAATCTTATTGATTGCAGATAACCATTTGTTTTTCTGAAGCAATTACGTTTTGACGTCAGCACAGTGACCGCATATGTAAGCAAGCCAGGTCGGAGCACAAATTGGTTTTGGAACAATCCATTCATCATAACGCAATCGTGCGTCATTAACATAGATTCTCATGGTAGTGTGATGCAACGAAGAGATGTGCTCCGAAATAGGTTAATAAACCCGGTAGACAAGCAACTACCTTCTCACTTGGTATTAAGGCTTATTGCGGTGTGTTTCTTATTGTCATGCTGCAATGAGGTTTCGAGTTTGCTTCGCATTCAACGTCGGTTTGGGAGTTCACGGTCACTACACTGTTTGTTACACATGTCCTCGTGATTATCAAAACTATTAGAATGGAACAACTCCGTCACACTATTCAATGCAACCTACTCACAAGCACATGCTCTGTTTTCCATTATGATACCATGCACATGTTCCACTATGCATTGGTAAGTACCGTGGATTTTAGGATTTCCGACAACTTTCACTTATGTGTTGGAAGGAAGAAAATTTCCCCTCCTGAAGACGGTGACCATTGGGCTTCGGAGTGTCCTTCCAGCAATAGTTAGTGGAAAACAAGACAATTTTTCACTTCATATCTCTTAAGCACATTCCGCTGCATCACGCCAAGCACATACTCCATACAGCGGTTTTACATAGGAAATGTTCGATGAACATTAGGAGGCCAGACGGCAAAATCAACAACCGCCTACATACACGCACACACGCATTACTGCGCATCAATTGCCAGAGCAATCTGGAGCTGACAGACAGGTCTTTCTGTACATAGAGGAGTGGCTTCCGTTTGTTAATTGTCACCGCCTCCGCGAACCAAGTGAACCGTGTGAATTGGGTGGTGGTGAACAGCACGATCAGGTGGGCTGGGTGTTACGTATCGACCATGAAACAGGTTTTCAGCGGTGTCGTATAACCGTCGCCCCAGCTGAACATGCTGTCCACCACCACCACCGAAACCACCGCTACTACACACTGCTAAATCTTACATCATGTGAGAGCCGGGTGAGATACGCAGGTAGACGGGGGTGACAACTGTGCAATCGGGTTAACGATCACGTCACCGTTTATGTCCGCAAGACGGTCGTGGCTACCACCATATCGGACCCAGGTGACAAGTCAGGTGATAAGTCACAGAGGCTGGGCGTCATCGTTCGTTCGACACGTGTTGACATGCCTACCCCAACATGTGTCTTGTACGTTGCGCAACGAACAATAGAATATATCTCCGGTTCGCGGAAGCGATGACAATTAACTGATGGAAGCCACTCCTTTACGTACAGGAAGACCCGTTTGTCAGTCCCAGAATGCTTTGGTAACTGATGCTTATTGACTTGTGTGAGTGCGGTTTCTGGTTTTGCTAGGTTTCATACTCTTCATTGAACATGGCTATGTAAACACACTGTCTGGAGTGCGTGTTTGATATGATGTTTCGGAATGTGCTCGCGATAATGTGTGAAATCAGTTTCTGACTTCTCTGTTCACTCAATAAATTATTTCAACATTAAATTCAACTGAATGTAGCTTTAGAAAAAAAGAACCTGTAGGGAATTATATACATATCCCTGTTTCTCCTATCCAGCTGAGGAATGAATCAGAATAATGTAGACAGTTTTTTCACGAGTGCATATTGTAGACCATTCCTAGATCAACCACAATTCCCCATCGTAGCTACCATCATTCTACCCCTGGTTCACGTGTCTTGTTTTTTATCGGGTTCACACACTCGTGGTCAATAATTGAATTTGGGCCTCAAAACCATATCCAAAATCAAGAAACGAATAAATCTCGAGTGTTTTACTTAACTTAAAACCAAAAGAGCCTCTAGTTACCTTCTTATTGTCACGCGCAGGTCAGGGAACGTGTAATTCTGAGAGCTTGCTTCTGCATTTCTATTCTAGTATCATATTCTGAGTAACTAGTGGGGTTCATATGAAAGCCGTTTAGAAGATCAGTGTATAGTCGCATTATCAATTAATAACAGGTAGTACTTATGTCTAGTGAGTTTATAAGTATATACACTGTCCTGTGTGCTGTGGTCTGTTGGTCGTTATTTAGAAGAAATCGCTACGATATTTGACTGCCCAATGAAAATTGAAACTTTTTGTAAAACTGATTTTGTATTGGAAGAGCTTTTCAGAAATTGAAAAATAGCATTTCCGAGAATTTCATTTCAAGTTTTATTCAGTCTTAAGGATCCCAACTGCGGTATTTTGTGGCAAGCAATAAAACCGGTAACTGCTATTCACAGTAGTTGAAATTTACTCACATGATTATCCATATACTGTACGCTTACGATGAACTCTAATATGGTACAGTGACTGGGAAAAGGTCGATGCTGGCAACCACTTAAATCATACACGGCATTTTTACCTTGGTTCCTTCAATGAGTCTTCAAAATCCGAGCTTGTCTCACTTTCTGATTGATGTTGAGTAAAACCAGCCCACTGCATTTTTCTGTTAACGCCTTGGTTGCTGCCAGTCCTATCTACCAGACTGTCTTCAAACTCGCAGGAGGAACCTGTAGATTTTAACTCGCTGTCTGCGACTGACTGAATAGAATCCCCAAGGTCTGTATCCACCAGCGCCTTCACATCAGAATCTAGGGTGCTGGACAGACTGGCTTCTGGAATGCTGTTTGTCAAACAACTTTGACTTATTTCTAATTCAGCTGAATCAATCTGTTGACTTTGTATATTACTGGTCGACTGAAGGTTATCTTCATTTACAACGTCCACTACTGTGTGTTTGTTTGCTCCGTTGTTTTGCCCAACGCTGTTGGGGACCACAGTTTTACACATTATTTTTGAAGATCTGGTTGAATACTGGTCCAGATGTCCATTCAATGTCTCCACCCTTGTGGGGGTATTTACTGTCCTCACTTCCTTATTATGATAAGAATTTGATGTATTGATTGGTAATCGAAGTTTTGTACACAGGGGATCGTTTAAATTTGATATTCGATGCATAAGTCTGCATAAATTTCGAGCCACCGTGTGCATTGCCCGTGATTTTCTTATCTTAGCTCGCTTTTTGTTTCGATTTCTGAGTGGCGGTATTCGATGCACCTTCATCTCCTTTCTTCTGCTTTTAAAATCTTTGTGGGTAATCGGTCTTCCAGCTTCTTTGGGTAGAGGGCTTGAATTTGCTGAACATTTTACCGGAAATTGTGTTAATTCAGCGAGGTTATACTGCCGTTGGAAATGTCCGTTTAAATGATCATCATCTGTTAGGTCCAGCCCATCCGTTTGGCCTGCGATCGGACGAGCTTGAACCATTAGCTGGAGATCATCGTCGTTTTCCTGGTTGTCCCCGTTTAATTGCTTCATATACAATAGATCTGTCTGGCTCCCCTGATCGCGTTGGGAAGTGCCAGCAAGCAATGGCGGCACACTAAGCAGTCTGCTATGCTGAAACGGACTAATACGCCATGAGTCGGAGGAACGCACGTGTGCGTTCATGTTCGTAAAACTTTCGGACCTATAGAGGAAATGAACAAAAGTTATTGATTTCCTATTTCTATTTGAAATTGATGCAAATTATTAGCTTATCAAGAAATAGTTGATAGATGTCTGTTTATAAGAACAATTTCCATGAAACACAGATCAATATTAGGTTCTGCTAGGTAACGCTGATTTTGATTTAAGATTTATATTATATGACATGAAATGTCAAGTACCATAGCAAATCGCGATACATGATAACACCAGATCAGATCAGTTTAAATCAAGGAATTGCTTTATGCATATCAGAACATGAGTATTTAGCGCTTACACAATACCTTTGGTTGGTTAGTAAGAAGAAAGCCTAAACTTCTTGGTTAATTTGCAAAATTTTCGAGGTTATTGAGAAGCCAAGTGAAGTACCAGATGATGATGAAACCACACAAACAAGTGAACACACATGGTTTTGAAGAAGGGCCTGAATGAATATTTGGACACACTGTATACCACCGTATATCGTCATCGCATAGGAAAGTAATGTGTCTCACGGATCTAACGGATCAACTTGCTATTAACAACTTAGCTGAGGTTTAACCTTTTCAAAGATTACCCGGATGGGCTGGGAACTTCAATCGCCGTCCTACCATTTACTCACGGAGCGTGTGTGTGCTAGCTTTACTTATTTCTCGCTGACCTACAAATGAATCATTTTACAGCGATTAATGAATTTGCTGAAATCACTGCTGTATTAATCCTGGAAAGCACACCTAAGCCGTAATTTCTATGCATACGTGCAATCGATGATATCTTAAGACTTCGGTCGTAGATCGTCTAAAAACGGAATTAGTCAGAACTTACATCTTTTGCCTTTTGAGAGTGCCCAATTCCGAGCTTCATTTTTTCGTAGACACTTAATAGCTGAGAACGGTGTGCATGTGAAATAATTCAGTAGCAAGAGGGTAACGTTGTTGTATACCGTTTGGTACACTGAGTCCCAGCGCGTCGATCATCGGGAAAAGGTTAATTGGCGCGTTATCTTACACACAAGCATAACAGCTAAGTGAGACAATGTTGCCAAGCTTAACCATTTAATTCTCATTGGATCTCACATTTGGCTGATCTGTACCTACCGTGAATGCGTTCCGTTGATCAAGAATGACTCACAAGTTTACACAACACGCAGGATGCAGTTGGAATTCGTAGGCAGTTCTAAAAAGAACCTCATATCTTTATGTCTTTGTCTGGTCGGTAAGTGAGCTGAGCCCACATCACATTTTAAATGATAATTTATTGGCGTACCCGTCGACACTCCACATTTCGAGACACAAAACAGAATTTGGATCTTACGGATGAGCATGAGCAGAAGTCACCAGATAACTCACTACCAGAGAAAACCGCACACAACACTAATTTTAAGTTCCCCATACCTCTGCAGTAAAGTGGTAAGTATGTAGAACATGCCACTCGGTGGAAAACGAGAAGTTTCGATTTGGCTCAACTATGGTGAGATGCGCTACAATAACCTAACAGGGACATGTTAATTACAAGGTTGTCGAACAAAGCGAACACGTGTGATACTTGTTTGTTTTAACAAATATACTGGTAACTTGAATTCTACTAACCTAAGATTACGGCTGTCCATTTTTAGGTAGTAAATTTATCGTGCTTACCGTCCGCTTAACGGGTCAGTTCTTTATCATCACAGATCAGATTAACAACACCGGACTCAACAATCTACACTGTTGATGACTTATTCGCGGAAAAATCCCAGGTCTGCGTATATCTTTTAAAGTGAGTTTGCCAAAACAATTATGTCTCCTCAGAAACTGACATCACACGGGATTTTCGTTCAGTCTGTCAAAACTGGACAAACATTACTTTGTATCTTCAGCTGTATGCCTAATTCAATTAAGGGATATTCTTTTCGGAATTCACTTTGTTGAGAAACAAAATGAACAACGCACTTACATCTCTGTCACACGTAAACTGGAATATATCTCTTATTCTTCACTTATAAGCTACTCAGTGGCATCGGTCAAAATTAAGATGGTTGTCAATTTTCTCGATTCGCCACTAGTGAGAACAAAACTACAGTTCGTAGAAATTTCCCACAAAGATGTTGAATTTTCCCAAATCTCTTCATGCTGTAGACCACTTTAGGTCGATAGTAGCTTATGTTTGATGTCCGGAGTGATAAACTACCCCAACCAACCGTCCAGCCGCAAGCACACCATCTGCACTGTGATCAATAAAAATAATCTATTTCCGTGACATGCTATAACAGTTGGTTCATGTCCAGTGGTTTTTCGCTCGTTTACTTATTTTCAGACCTTTCTATTTCAAGTCCAGACGTATTTTACAAAATGTAGAAGTTATGCACCAAAATGGCGATCTGAATACTTATGTTTAGGACAGTCTACACTGGTCCCAGTTTCATACGTTCTGTCAACAGCCACCAATAGAGGGAATTAAAATCAATAAAAAGCCACATAGTGAGATACTTTCTGCTGTGGTTTTACCTGAGTCTTGGATAGGTGCACGTGGAGAAAGACATTCGTTTTGAGAGATGTTCCGTACAAACCTTTGACAGCTTTCGCTCGCTTACAGTTGTCGAATGACGCGGTGAAGTTTGCTGTGGTACAAAAGGGAAGGAATTGAACTCCATTGAAATGCGTTTTTTCTCTGTTCCTTTGGTCAAAAGTGGGATGTTTGAATGTTCGAAGAAGACGCACCATGACTTCGATCGATATCTATATCTGGAACTCATCGAAACATAACTACGTACCTAAGTACGACTGACAGAGTTTGGTGAATTGTAACCTAACTAACCACCGCATACTTGATTCACAGATTGTGGTAGCTGTATAAAAAGCAATCCATCACAAAGAATAGCGCTACCTCTGCAGGTGGTAAGCACTGACTGATTAGCCAACCCTCATTGTGCATTTTATACGCTGAGGACAACTTTGAGTTATATCACACAGTTGTAGAAAATTGTCACGCTGTTGACAGATTGATAAGGCTGTGAGTATGTCCTACCATTTTCTTAATCTTAGCCAAGTGATAAATCAATTTTACTCAATCAGTTAAGCTGCCCACTAACTGAATTTGTACACATAGTGGGATGTTTAATCAGAATTCCACAGACGGAATATTTTATTCCAAAACTCATCCGATTAGCAGTGCAGCTGGTCACAAATTACACGAATCATTCCCTTACATCCGTTTTAGGTTTTAGATACTCATTTGTTAAATCCCGGTTGCACAACTGATTTGGGTAAACAGAGATTGCATCGATTCGTATAGAAAAGGCATGTGCGTCGTATACGCAAAAAATGGGGCTAAAAGCACGGTGGGCTAAAGCCTGACCACACGTCGACAACACAAAATGACTGAAAAGTAACCCAATGAATTTTGAAAAAAATTTGGTAAGCTACTGAAACCCGCAGCAATCGCAATCTAAATGACATTGATGTTTTGATGAAGAAGATTTGGACCACCAGAAAAACAAACGGTACAATTATCTCGAATCCATCAGAGCAAGAAAAAAACATGCTGCGGTATGTCAATATTTCGCTTCCTCTCCTCAGTCGCAAACAAAATATACAGGTTTTATACAACAGGTAAACAAAAATATTTTCTGAACGCACATACAGTCAGAACAAGTACCACGACAACAAAACCGATGGGTTGCTCCAAACCATGCTCACAAAATGACTTATGGATTCCTAATGACTTTTATTTTTTCTGTCAGTTTAGTGTGAGATGATTTTCCGACCTTCGCGGTGGGTGATTAATTGAGTACGAATACTTGCTTACCATGTTAGAATATCTACATAACTTTAGGTAAACATGTAAAATACCGTACAGTCAACATCTACACACATTTGCGCTACCAACAGACAGTACCATCGTTGTAGTCAGACTAAATAAAACGTACTCTTGTGACACAGCGTACCCGGACCAACACAGTGCATGAATTAAATATGCCTACTTTCAAATCTGATATTCACTGAGGCTATTGACAGTCACCGTAACCAGAAAGTTTACACTCCACCTGAAGTGCTCGAAACCCCTTCTATTAAAGGATGAGGGAATCGTTGAAACTGATTGACCAGCAGGATTGATAACCCATGCTCATTTCAGTCTCATTACCGGATAACAATGACTAGTAGCATTATACTTTAAGTCGTTGTACTTTCCACTAATTTTTTTGAAATTTACGAACACATCGACTTGATAAAATCTCATCTTAACAAAGGTTCGGCGCAATTTCCATTGTGACTGTTTCTTTGAATGGATTTTCATTTAAACTGATTAAAACGGCTCTTTGACTGTCGAGCTCTTTACGAACACTAAGGCAAGAATTAAGATTGACTTGAATGTATTTTCCGGTCAGTTACTTGCCGTATCTCAAGTGGCTGTGATATGAAAATTTTTAACGTTTCTATATCAACACATTCTTTATACATGGACGTCCCCGTTAGACCTGAATGTTTCAAATGAGACTTGTTTATGATTGGGATGTGTCCAGTTCTGAAGCAATTTTCTAGAGAGTGTACTTACCACAGGCATGTGACAGAATTGTCGTCGTGAATATGGTGACGTAGAGCGGCTCAACTTGAGTTTTCCAACTGAATTAAGAAAGCAGAATACGAAAAACAAATTTGCGTGATATTTATGAACGGTATTGTGCGTTGTGCTAACGTTCATTATCAAGTAAATCCTTGGTTAAGCCACAACGAGTTAAAAACCAAAGAGTTATCGGTTTCGCAACGTTTCGCAACGTTTCGTAACGGTATCTTTGAACTTTTCTCTTCAAGCTCACAGCAAGTTTGAAAACGATGTCACACCCACCACTAACAGAACCTACGATCCCCATGCAGTATTGACTGCCAGTGTTATCGCTAAGCCCAAACTTTTGCTGTCCTAGATCTAAGTGTAACCGACTAGACGCTGCAGTTCAATTTAAAAGTCTGCACCTGGGTGCACTCGTTCTGTCTTCTGAATTTCACACGCGGCATTGCAAATTTTCCCTGGTGTATATATGTCATAAATATGTACATAAGAAATTACCGACTTGCAGTCTATTAAGGTAGGAACATTTAGAAGCCCAAAAGGAGCTGCAAACCAATGCGAACATTTTAGTGAAGGAGCCAGATTAAGGATCCAGTGTTGTTCGGTTAGATAAAACAGGTTATGCTGACAAAATGTCATCTATGCCTTCCGACAGACCAAATTTTACTATGACGGAAAATGATAGAGATAGTCAAGGAGAATAAACTAACCGAATTACACCGTGACACGAAACAATCAGATTTGATTGACGCACGCACCTTTGTGTGCACCAGACCAACAGGGGCGGTCATTTCTCACCCCTCTGGTCTCCCGAAACTTCCCAAAGACGGACTGTCCTCAAAACTGACATGATCAGTTATCCGTATCATGCCTAAGGTCAGCGGCTGGTGGAACTGCCGGAATCAATCAAATCACAACCGGCCCCATTTAGTTTAAAGGATATTTTTACTTCGTTGATGCGGTTGACTCAACGAGTATCAAAAATCACAAAATGTTTTTCCTAGACATAAGCTCGTTACTCACAAACGTGCCCCTAAGAGAAACTATTGATTTTATGTGAGCTTACGTTGACAAAAACAGTACAGTGTCGGCATTCCCATCATCAAACTATACCTATAAGTATTCTGTCCCCTAAACGTTCAGTTCCACTTCCCTTGAAAGCTTTATAGGCAAACTGATGGCGTAGTACCGGACACTCCTTTACGTCTGTTGTTCGCAGACTAGCATCGCCAAACTAGAGACCAATGAGCTACGTCATACCACCGATAACTGTTGTCCCACGCTGACGATATATTTTGCTGACAAACGAGGATGATGATACACGGTCTCCACCAGCTGGTTTCAATGGTGCGCACCACAAAATCATGTTCATCATCAAATTGGGACGAACAACCAAATATCACTTTTAGTTATTGCCATGCTTCGTAAAACTGACTGATCAATTCAAAGTGCAGCACACAAGAAAAAAGTGGACTGGCCAGTACACAAACTTTCTCATCTTTGAATCACTAAAGTTCAAGCGAGATCTGGTTTGCTCGTCAACAAGCAGTGCCAACATGATATACACCCCAGCACGTACGAGATGTGCTAAGTCAAAGTGGATAGACTTAACGATATCTGGATAGAAAAATGCAACTAAAAGTGAAACATGAAATTGCCCAGAGAGCGGATAAAAAGCCTGTTTTTATCAGTCTATCATAGGAGGATCAAAGTACCAGTGAGATGACCACCCGTAGAGCTTGTAATGTAGCTGAGAGTGTCTATCCTGGAGTATAGGACATTTTATCGTTCAATACTTGTCCGGTTCTGGTGGCACACCTCGAAGATAGCTTGCCTAGATTTTCATCGTCTTTTCATGTCTATTCTCTCATCTGTTGTGGTCAAGCCGGCTGTGTTAGGAAACTAACAAGGCGGCTATCGGAGAAGATACTTGAATACCTACCGAAATGGCATTGTAACGGTCAAAGAAAGTCCATTTTTAGTGCAATCGGCTTCATTTCAACTGATATCAAATAAATCAGAATGACCATTCTCGCAACGTTCGTCAAGCCTGCTGCAAAGCTGTCATAGTGCGAGAGTTATCCACGGACAAGGCTGTCGCTATCAGACTCCACAACCCTTCTTTGTTTTTCCAAGAAGAGATCGTACAAACTCTCCAACCACCTTGCCAATTACCCTCAGCCACCTGAAACCCACTCAAGCGTAAACCACATGACGCTGACGAAAGCGTCTCACGGCCGGTACGAGTGACAGCGTCACATATTCACCAACATCCCCAACTCCCCTTCAGTTGACTGCAATCAGCCCCACGTCTATGATTTTAATGACTTGTTTGACATGTCCTCAGTTTTCACATATAAATCGCATGTACCTTACGTAATTGTAAAAGCCTGATGAAAAGTACCTAAAACACCTGCTCATAACCGACTTCTTATGAGCTTTGCAGAAATGCGGAAACGATGAGGCCAGTAACATCTACGAAACCTTTAGAAAACATTGAAGTGTGCGTGCTGGAATCGGCTCGAAGGGACAAGATCGTTTGGGAAAACTGCTAACAATTCCTTGCGGTTAAGGATAATTCAGAAACCTTTCAAGCTATAATGAATATCACGTGAACCAAGTAAGCAGGACTAGAAGTATGCCGTTAACGTAAATACACCTAACTGTTCCGTTGGGTATTGATTGAATTTGTCATAGGCGCAGCATAGTTGGAGTTAGAGGCTTATACAAAAGCCTTCAGGAAATACAGCAATGATGATTGGCATAATGTTTTGAATGGTTCTGTATTTTGGTAACATAGTAAACCACCCAATGTAAAACCCATGCTAATGTGGGTTTGTTTTGAAAAATAATGCGTAGCGAATAAGCTCGTTTTCAGTGATTCATAATCAGGCTAAACGAATCACATTTATGTCACACATTTTACAGGGGAATCTTTAGAGGAGTAAACGAGGAACGGGTGGTTAATGAGGTCAACCAGGTACCCACTTGAACAAATGGGTCTTGACAGTCTAATAGGGTGGGGAGTTGGCCAGGGCAGATCCAAAGTGTGCAAGAACCTTTCTGGCGCACTGGGGTCGGTTATATATGCGAAACCCAATAATCTCTGATGTGATGTATTTAGCCTGATCATGAATCACTGAAAAAGAGCTTGTTCGCTAGACATTACTTATCATGAATATGCTGGGAATTTTTACGTGGTCTTGTTTGTTTAACCGTTGTGAATTTCACACTCGCTCAGTGACAGCCATAATATTCACTACAACGGATAGCATTTTAAACGAATGTACTTGGTTCTACACTGTCATTCTGTATCTGGTCATTACTACTGTTGTGGCCGCAAAGGACGCTTGGCCTGTGAAGTCGTTTATTGCACAAAGTCCTGTACAGGTTATGCTAAAACATCGCATCACGAACGCGCACACACAACACGTACACGGCTGACGTGTATTCACGCACACATATTGGGCAGCAATACATTGCTGTTCCTCCTGTTGGCACATTCCCCATTACGCGTGCACACTACTCCAATAGTCGCTTCCGCCAATTGCCCTTTAGTTCCCAAATATGTTCTCAAACTGTGGGTAGTTTACTACTCGCAGGCGAAGCTACCTATTATAAAACACTACCCATTGTAGAGTTAGGCACGTGTTCTTTATACGTCAGTTCTTGACCAAGATGGCTACCGGCTTGGTGTGGGTGTGAATGCCTTGGTGTTCGTAAACTTAGACTGATATTCTGGAGAGTTGTACTTACCGAGCAGAGATCGCACGAATATAATTCGAACTAGCAAACTTTACGTTGATTGACCTGGAACAACTGAACCTAACCTAGGAATATCAGTGTCTATGGTTAACATTGACTGATCGAGCGGGCACGGACCGTACTTCGACTGCAGACGATCCCGGTTCCTGCGGACGCTAGTTGTACCCTATGAAGAAGAAAACCCGAAGCACAAACATTGCTGTTCACGACGTTTGTTTCTACATTCGCAAAAACAAATCTGTTGGAACAATGGGCGAAACATTTTAGGAGATCCAAATAGGCTCTGCCAAACAAAGGGAGGAATCTTACGCCTGATTTGTGGTAAGCTACAACAGTGCTTTGTGCTGCTTGGCGAAAATCTTTACAAAACCGACAGGGAGGTTGAAACATGATTTAACACCCGCTCAAATAAATTACGTTCCTTTAGCTAGATGGACTCAGTGTGTGCTTTTATGTGCGCATTGTATGCTTGTCGGAATTGTTAAAACCATCATCAAGTTCACGTCTTCCTAGTAGACACCAAGACCGGTGACCATTAGTTATGATATTTATAGACTGTGATTGAAGTACTCACAGCTGCCGTGTTTCACCCATATAGTGTACAACATAACTCTTAAGAAAACAAAATTTACTGTCCTATCCCTTCGTGATTAATATTAGTCAGTGTTGTCACAATTCTACTCTACTCGTTGACAGCCTTTGAGTTTGGTTCACTATTACTTATCGGTTTTGTAGGCTTGAAAGAAATGGCAGTACCCTACCACCACGCAGTTACCCTGATGCACGAAGGTAGCCGTTGAATGATGGAACACTAACTAGTTTTTATGTTATATCTGCAGTTCCACGTCATTTGCACCCATTGTTTACTATGTGACGGTTACCTGATTGTTCGTTAGTCGTTGCGGGTTGTGCAACTGAAGCAACAAGCTGTGAAAATGGTTAATTTTCACCATAGAGAGTCTGTGGTAAGTTAGGACATTAAAGAAGGTCTAAGTGAAACCTGAAAACTCTTTGCGACGCAGTTCCATGTTCGCAGTTCCACCACTGTTAGGTGGTCACATTTGTTATGCGACCGTCAGCTTAATAGCTTAACCAGAATTAAAGTTAACTTCAGCAAGTAGAGCGAACTCTCACAAAGTAACGTTTGTATGATTCCCGATAGGGGTATAATTTTAATGAGTGCTGAACATTTGCTTGAATAGATGAGTCGGGGGCTGAACCTTCCGCTCAAGGTTGGTCTGAAAATGAGTCTAATGGAGCGTTTATATCACTGAAACTAAAAACCTTCAGAGAGAACTGTCCATGTCAACTGATGCAAGTTTGAACGAAGCGCACATTAACTGATCTCAATGGTTTCCACTAGGCTGCAGTTAACTAGTCATGTTTTATGCTGCTAATTAAATCAGATCCTTTCGGCTCATTTTCCCCTATAGCGTCAGGATTCCCGCAAAGCTTTCGGCTAATAAAATCCCGTTATGAGGAAGCTATGGTACATTACGACTTGAATACGCCACCTATCTGCTCACACAATCCTTTTTCTATTAGGATCAATCAAATCCCCGAGTTCGAAAATTACGCTGTGTGCCGTAAACACCGTGATATCACAACAACTAATACTACCCGAGTTCTCCTTAGCAGGCCGATACTTGTGTGATATCAGCGATGTTCATGTTAGTTTGAAGTCTGTTCAATGAATTGTGTCAGTTTGTTTTCTGCATTTCTATAAAATTAACCCGGGTGAATTTGGGCCGCTTCAAGCAATCAATAAAAACCGCGCGAATCTGCCCAAATACTTGAATTCCACATTTGTTTTGCTTTAGGTGGTAGTGGTTGAAATCCGATCTTTCAGTTCACAATTATTAAGATATCCTGAGGTTGAACGACGAAATGTAGCACGTGCTATGGGGAATATTCTTTTCACCACCTGTGCGGTACAGCTTGCGGTAAAACTGCAACATTAACAAGCGTAGGATTACGCTGGTGGTTGGGAGACTGTTATTTTGTCAGCCAATAATTTCAACCCAAATTCTACTTCCAATCAGCAGTTATTTCAGTTGCTTTGGTTTGCAAAAACCGAGAATGATAATTCAATCCAATCTTCTAAGTATTACTAATGACGGAAATTCTGTGAGTAATCTCGCCATATCTGGTGGTGTGAGTACGTTCGTGACTAGTTTGATTCAAGTGAAGACATCCATCAATTCATTCAGACAAAGCGTATACACAGTAACAAAACTGGGATAAGATTCGAGCGATAATGAAGTAAAATAATCGGAGCCTTTTGTAACTAGCAGGTACAATTTTTTTTTAGAAAAGTTACCATTATAACAACTGTGGTCATTACCGATTTATTACTGAGTTGTTGCCAAGATGACAAATCTTGCATTCAAATATACGTTCTTCGCACCATCTTCCGAAGGAAAGTGCTGCATTGCGGTTCGCTTTCCGTAAACCCTATCAGTAATGCTTATCACTTTCCGAGGTTCCATATCCGATCGTCATATATATTAGAGTATTTAGAAGTCAACTTCTATCATTTCATCGGAAATATTTTCTCACTGACAGATTTTGTCTCCCGCAGGTAATATTCCAGACAATTATGTTCACGGTCCCCTAGAAAACAGACAGCGTCATTCGGCTAAGAGCTGCTTCTTAATCAAACTGATCATAATAGATCATGACGAATAAAATTTCGTCGTAATTTACATCAGTACAGTTAATTATCAGTATATCAAAGCAACTCGAGTTAACAGTATGCGCATGAAGAATACTAACTACGTTGTTGTAACGTCCGAATGGGTACCAAAGATCGTGGGCTACCAATTGAACCTGATGTTTTATTTGTCTGTTGTCATTCACATTAGTTGAAGTTACTTACTAGCCACCTACTATATTATTGATCTATCCTCACCAGTATCCGTTCTTTCTATGAAATCCTTAGGAAGTTTTCCACTGGAAATATAACGTTGACTGTGTTCAGTAGTAGTAGTAACCCAAAAGTGAAGGGTATACTCTGTTTATAAATGCCGGCTTCTGCCTAAGATTCCTAATTTTTAGTGTTTACGAATCATGTTAGCTAACTCAATCCGTGGACGGTTTGAACTTGTCACATTAAATGAACAAACACTCCCTAATGACTACAGAACAGTGATTTACGTTTGAGCAGTCATCATAGGGATTTATTTTTTAACATTGAACATGCTATTCTACATATCCATGGTCCGCGTATGACTAGGCGGTGGACGATTTCCATACCAGAACTAGCCCCAAAATTATCGATAACGATTATTGAATCGATTGCAGTCTGTTGTCATTGTTTTTTTGGCATGAGGTTGAATTGATGGATTTAATCGTATTTGTCCGCTCAGAACTGTTGTTAACCCCTGTCACCACTGGGATTCTGGCAGTTGCCGGTCCCCATTTGTTCATACTTCACATATTGATATTATTTCATATGTTTTCTATTTGTATTGTTTTCCATAACAACTACTCCTACTGGATCGCTCTGCTCAATCGAATTCTGACTGTCCCAGTATGTTCAACCCTGATTTATATTAGGAATACTAAGACGTTTACCAGCGTGGCCTTAACATACCCTATCGATTTATACCGTCAAATCAGCCTCTTCTGATTTACCAAGTCGAGGACATTAATTAGAAAGCTGTTAGATGCCGAATTCTGATGGCAACTGAGGTGATAAGAATTCAGTTGAATGACCCTTTTTGTTCAGGCCTTGCGGTTTTTACTGCCCACCATTGACCATCACCGAACAAGCTGCCACGGTTTCGGTCGCGTCATAATTACGAGTCAAAGCGTTGATTTCATTGGCATGTGACATGGTTGACCTTATTCGAACTTGTCACTTGTTTTGTTTGCCCTACCCTGATAACGATAGCATCTCCATTCATTAAAACTCCTTTTTGTACTGTGCTATTTGCTCTGATTTGTCTATCGATTAATTATGCTAAAATTCTCTATTGGCCCAATCGTTAGAATGAAATCTGTTCACGATTATTCCGTCGGTTCACTGATCCCCACCCATTTACTTTGAGATGAACGTCCTTTGTGGATTCACCCATGATCCTGCCAGCCTCGAGGATCGTCATTTTTCCCGAATTCACTCGCCGCTTGATTTTCCCACTTAATGGAATTTTCTCCTTAATTTTCGATTTCACTTAGCGTAATGGCTTTCGTATAATGACTTTGGTGTATTGGCTGAGGTGTCTTCATTAGTTGTGATGTTTTAGTTCTCGTCCGATTCATGCATCATGATGCACTGCGTCAGCTGCGTTGTTTGGCAGTCACTTCAAATGACATAAGGTTGTATCACCTGATTTGAAGAACATGGGGTTCTCACAGGGACATATGAGTGAGGCTTATAACATTTGTGTTCAATATTCTAGATATTATCGCTGTCATCCACGTTCACTAACACCAGTTGAACCGCTTAGGTTCAACGATATCGATCGACTGTGAGCAAACGTAATCAACTGATTTAGAGTGGGTGAAAACTTCTCAGTAATGACAGTACCGTTCGTACATTATGGTAGACTACTTAACCACACTCTGTTTTGTTAGAATGTCACTACTCTTCAGTATTTCAGTAGTGAAAACTTTTCCCATTCTCAAAGCCCATCTTTTTATGCTGTTACGGGTTAAATTCTGTAACGATAATGATTTTTCAACTACTGATGCGCAGTAGAAGGTTTTGGTTCTATAGAAACTGGTCATCATTCGCAACTGATCATAGCTGTCACGCTCCCACAAACTTTCCAGCCAACCTCTTTACATAAAACTTTCAAGTGCCGAAATCTGGTATACAGTGTCGTTTTCCTTACAACAATCGAACAAGATTGTACATCCACTCAAATTTGCCAGCATTTTATGATTGCAGATCGATATAGCCTCAAGCTTTCGCAGACGTTCAATTACTTACCGCCAGACTGCCAAATATGTTGGAGATTTTCTTCACTATTGCATTCTTGTCGAAGCTGGAATGGAGAATTTTTGATCACACGAATATAACCTGTTGTGATTTGCCAGAGGCAATTGTTTTCAATTTTTTACCCAGTCTTTGGCAAACTTCAGTTCAAGCATCAGTATAAATCACATATAACATGTTAATAACAACCTTCATTCATTGACCGAATACATTTATGTTGAGCTTAGTATGGTGTTATATCGCTATTATAATTCGAACTACTTAATTAACTGCACCCAGAGACTGTCATGATCGCCAACCGTATCAATTAATGTTGCTATAGACTGTTCTTCATATTGCTGAAAATATCTCCAAAAGATGCAATGATATCGTCTGACTAAACTATATAAGTTTCACCGAGCTGCAGACTAGACGTGAAATAACTTTATGTTAAAACAAAATATATTCGAGCTAAACTATCAAATCTTGGCCCAGTGGACCTTTACTGAATAAATACATCAGGTCTGAATGTTCCAGTCCAAATAGGAGCAGGATATTAAACCAGTGCTGCTAGTGAGTTCAACCAAAAATAAGACAGAATATGTGAAGTGTTTTGGGTAAAAAATCTTCTGAATATGGCTTAATGCACTGGAACACCATAGCTATGTGACACCCCATGTACAGACTAGGAGGCAGGCCGACTACATAGTTGTGCCTGCTTACATTAAAGCCAATAACTGCGTGCAAGTGACCAACTGTGTTGCCGATCACTTGGAAGAAGTGGAAGATTGATCCCGTACTAATTAACCTGTTGTAATTGGATGGACTATAATTTGCTGAACTACGACCCCTGAAGCAGAAGTGAAACCAACGCTAAAGTCGCCAGTAATCAAAAATGTAATAACCTTTATTGATATGGGTTATAAGTGCACAAATCAAGATCAGTTACATCGAGATGCAAAAAACGCCCAACGCTTCATCAGTACCAAAGGCATTCAACTATTCATACCATTCAGACCGTCCTGAGAGACCTAAATATTCCAGACCCGTATGAAGAACTTGCTGAGTGAACCACCGGGTTACGTCAACATGATTACACAAGACATAAACGTCATGAGAAGGTATGTCTAGAATCTCTGTTTTCTTGTCGAGCATTAGGTGGATGTTCTTCTGGAAACAAGTATTAGCACACCTTCGAAGCATTATCCGTACATAGAATTAGGAAAGACTATGCATGCTGCATTCACTTTTGATGCCAGCGGTAATCCTTTCAAATTCCTCACCTAAGAATCACTAATAGTCGTAAGTGTGATTCACATTTCGGCCTCCAACCTAAAGCGACTGCAAACTCCACACTTACATTGATAATTTTAATAAATTAACATTCTAAAGTAGTACATTGCTGTGAATGATACTCCTACGTAGTTAGCATTCTCAAAAAAATGCCGTTGCCCGTTAAGGAAATTGCATGGAATTCCCCCAAGATGATGCACAGAAGAGTCACATATTAAATGCCATGCAGTTACTGTCATTATAAGGCTAGCGCGTTGAACGAGAACATGAGAACTCGAGATTTACATGCTTGCGGAAAGTGTGTGCATACAAGTTGCACGACCTCCAAAGTAAAGAATGAAAGATATGTGACGCACAGTCAGTAAATAACGCATAGATCAATGAAAGTTCACTAGGGCTATTCTTCACTGAAGATGAGGCAGTAAATTTGAGACGTACCGAAAGTATTGATCATTCATCCCTGCGAGTTTTAGAAGCATTCACAGAGTAAAACTGGGAAACATTTTCAAGCCACCTATATTGAATAGTAACGTTCAACTGTGTCGCATATCTCCGTTTTGGAATCTCTGACAACAACACGCTCATATGTTTTTCAAAAACTATACAAAATATAAATTAGCGTGTGTGCTTATTTATAGGGTATCAAGACGAATCATCCGAACCGGAGATTTTAATTCAAGCAACATAGCCACTTGTAGTTTGTGGTGAAATTGAGAGGTAATATTAGAAGTCTGAAATTCTGCAGTTGGGAAGAAACCTTTCTGTTTTTGAATAGGAAGAGCCAAATATTTTCCTGTGCAATTCACCTTTATCATATTGAATATACGGCAATGAGCTTGTTCATCATGCTGACTGCTATACACCTAGGTAGCTTCATATTCGAATGTACGAAGTGGAACAGTAGAGTGTCATTTTTAAGAATTCATTACTAAGAAGATGCACTATGATCAGGGCAGCAATGCACCTGCGTTGAGGACTACAAAAATGCGAACCTTTTTTGGGAAGCGAAAGGAGTGACAGATATGGAGCCATTATGATCCGTTGATATCAGCAGGGTGATTTGCAACCGTCGACACGGCCTGCTTTGACTTGAATACGTAAATACATTTGAATCAGATTTGTGTATGAATCCATGATGACTTTGGTCAGTTTCGTAAGTTGCCGTATGTCATCATCCTCAGCAAGAAGTGTTTAACCATTTTGAATAAATGTATTGATGAAAAGTCACCCACCAAAACTCACATCGCCTTCAGAATTGACGCGTCGGCGGAAACTTCCACGATAAAAAGACATGGGTGTAGAATAGCTGAGCTGAAACGAGATAACACGTTTTCTTAACATAAACTCCCACTTATGATGTAAACCACCTGAAATTACATTTAGTTATGCAATCAAATATTTGATACAATTACATTTTTACACATGTAATGGACGTCAACTTCAAAATCAACAAAAGAAACACTTACGCACTGGCCAGGCATTTCACAAATATATTTTTAAAATATGGAGTTTCTGATTTAAACAAGGTGGTTTGTAGGCCAGTTTACTAAATCTGTGATGAGGCAATTGTTACTGATGCCCCCTTCTTCATCTTATGACTCCTGTTTGCTTAAGATTTAGAGCTTATACAAAAGGGCTTTGAAAGAGTGTTTCGTTTCATGAACTACGTTCTTATTTGCAGCCCCCGCTTGCATGGATAATTAAAGCGACTATTGCAGACATTGAATATTCCATTATTCGGGAGGATGAGAACGATTTCATTACAAGTCCAAGGTAACCTCTCAAGCAACACCCAGCCAAATCTAGTGTGTTAGTTGCAGAGGAAAAACCGTGCAAATTTTATAGTAGAGCCAAGTGTAGATCTTATGACAGACCTTAATGCAGCTGAATCAAGCATGTGTCCACCAAATGAGTAAGGATCAGTGACATTATTCATAAGTTTTGTTTTCGTTGTCACGCCTCCCGTTCCTATGGTAACTATCACCAGTTCACGTGAATCACGACCGAAAGAGTTTGAAACATCCTCTTAGTTGAACGCACAGACAATCATCTACAACCCAACAACTACTTTATTCCTGTTAGTCACTTGTGATAAGTGGTTGGCATGCATTTTATCAGGATGAACGCTGATCATCGTTACAGCAGGTGGTGATGGGTGTGTTCACCTCTACCAAGGATTGAACCACTATGTTTATGCTTCAGGATTGTTCGTCATAAAAAAGACGCGTAGTTAACAAGCTTGTTCTCAGTGCTCGTCAGTCATGCAGCATTCAATTTATTCGGATTTAACTGATAAAACGCGAGATTCATAAGAAGCAATCGGAAGCGCTTATAACCTGTGGACTGTAGCCAAGTCACGAGTAGTAACATTTCAAATAACAGACTGTTATATTATTACCCGCACCCATCCACCTTCTTTTCTTGAGTATTGATATGTTGTACCTTATCTTCACAGAATTTGAGCAAAGGATATTGGACAGTTTACAAGCTGCACCAGTAAACACTGTCTCCTGCTTAACAAAGTTGGTCAGCTACTGATGAATTTGAGGATTTGGTCTGTCAATTCACTGTTACAATACGACACTGTGAACCAACGTAAACGCGATGTACATATTCGTTAGCCATCCAAGTTTAAGATTACTGCCTCCGTTCCGCATGACTTTAATAAAGTAGCGTTTGGCCTGGGGCTTTTCTCCACCTCAATAGAGTCAATGACTACCCTATAGTTTCCTATTTTTTGTCTCGATTATAGCTATGTTAAAGTTATGATTATTAATTTAGTTTACATCTGTTAGCAGTTTTCAAAATATGTATTCCACAAATAAATCCCAGATATTGTGTAAGAGAATCAGACCCTGCTGTGCCCAACTTAGTATATATATATATTCATATATATATATCTACAGCGTAGATTGAACATATCGGAATTGGGTACGTATATTGTTTACTCACATTGATAACCCCCATCTTTGTGTCTTCCATGACAAACATGAACATAAATGTGAAAACGGCAACCTTATGCAACTGATCGTTTTTTGAAAAACTGCATTCTTCTTTCCGCTTAGCTAACTGCCGTTCATCTTTCCAGATAGTACAACTGTGGGTAGTCAACAGTGAATATGATATGACTTTCACTGTTTTACCAGTCTTCCCGATCAACCCGTTGGCTTTTGTACCTCTCCATATACGTGGGCAAATCACGTTCAACCGTCCTCATCCTGATGGTCTACTGTTTGCCTAATTATTTAAAGAGAAATTATATATTTAGTTGGTATATACAGACACAGACTACATTTTCTGCGGTAACTGGGGTGTCCACTGACCGCGTCCATCCCACCCGGATGTCTGACAATAAGAAACAGGGTTATACTCAAGCTCAATATGACTGATTGAAATTCTTAGCTCTATACTCATTTTATTAAACTGTTTTCAAAATCGGTAATGTTTCACAGAATTATGTGCACATTTCTTGTGAACATTAAACTGACTGGCGTCTGAAGTAAACTTTTGTAATTTGCGTGAAAACAGATATTTTAAATGGAACTGTTCAAGACGCAAGTGATTGTTGTGAAAAGTGGTTTTCCATATCTTTCTTATAAGCATACAGTTTATAAAAATATAAAGGATAATTTTAGCACTTAAAAACCTTGTGGTTCTCACTGCTGATGTGGATGTTTGCTTTATAGGTGTGTGTTATAAACAAACGAGGTGTCGAAACAAAATGGTTAACAGGAGACGCCTGACAGATGCAAATCTGTAAAACCGACTTCCAATTACCAGTTTCGTTTTGTCAAAACTGACATAAATATTAGTCACTCGGTGAGTTGGGATGGAATTTTAAGCACAGGTCAGGGACCGGCTCCCGTGTAATTGGTAGTAAACCCATACATTCAATAAAAAANGAAGGAGGCTGGCTGGAAAGTCTACCTGAATGCGAAGGCTGCGATTAAATGTGAGTAATGGTCAACTTGTAAAAAACTAGTCGGTCTATCGGTGCCAACTCATACTACACTCATCACCCTAAGCAGAACCGAGAGACGTTTAATCTTCAGAAAGGAAGACGCAGATACTAAATAAGGTAGAAAACTTTGTTGTAGTAAGACAGCGTTGTCAAGTAAACATGCGAGAAGATGATGAAATTAGTCAGTGAACGTGTCCTGTTTACTGGCCACATTTACTGTTCGAGTGATACCATCTCACCGTAACCAAATTACTGCGATTTTTCGGTGTCATATATATTAGTCTTTTCAAGACTCCCGTGAATTCATGAATGTGTGTATGTAAACCTACGTACGTTCCCAACTTAACTACTTGTTTGAACAAGTTAGGTGTTATTCTGTCTCACCCTTATTGTATATCTGTTAGCTATAAAACTACAGAAAATGCTCATGACTGCCATACTTCCTCCGTTATCCGCGTTGTTCAGCCAATTAAAAAGATCTGTTCCATCCAAGAAGGTGCTGTAGTTTCTAGTACTCGTACAATTTTAACTTTCAAGTGAAGTGTGTTCATTCGAATTAGTGGTTGCTAGATAGCCACAAACAAGACGACGATTTCATTATCAATCATTCAATGTACTGTTTAGTTTGTCTATGACGTTACAAAGTTCATCTCGGACACACTGCACATTAAAAAGTCTTTCTGCATCGTAACGGAGGATTAGACGATTAAACAAACGAAAGTGTTTCAAGTTTGTATACTTTTAAAAATACGGAGAGAGTTTTTGGAAGGTGATTGTTCAACAGCATTACATGCTACGTTATGTTGCTATTTTTTGTGGCATACTGATTGCACACTATTTTTCATACCTAGTCTAAAGCGTCATTATGTGGACTTTTGCCATTGCTGATTCGGCAACTTATAGCAACATTTAAAATATTGTGCATACCGCTCGCAGCAAATCTTAATACTTCGGCCAAGAGAGTTGTGACAAACTAGCCTGGCTTTCATTAAATGCAGAAGGAATCGCCTTTTTTGTTTGTACAATTATATCATACCAATTTTAAGTTCATTTCTTTTTTATCCTAAGTTAGGAACGCATAAGCCAACCCGTTATAAAATGAAATATTGTTGGGCCTGTTTTAAATTCAGCGGTTTGTTACGGCTGCTTAGAATTACTTCGACTGTGAGTAGACGTATTATGTGCATTTCACACGAAATCCTGATCATTCGTTTTCTTTCGAAAATGCGGTTTCTGAGTTGAAAGTAGAACACTTCTAAAGATCAATGTACCAAAAACTTTTCCGTGGTGAAGCCACAGAACCATTTCATTTAAGAAGGCTTCAACAGTTATCCCTTTTGCAACCAGTAATCGTAGAAAATCTAGTGAAACCGACATATCCATATACTTTTACAGAAATGGCCAGTCATCACAAACAGATCGTTGCAGTAACTCTTCAGATTTTGACGCATTCCAATATCCCGCCACCTCTATGGGCTCAATATCACCACAGAGTTAGCAATATTACCATCTTAGTCACCAATAATCAGCAAGATAATTACGTAGCAATTGTTTCGTTGTATTTCTCTTTTAGTTGAAAATCATATACACTCAAAAACATTCCTTTTACACTCTTATTTTGGTGTAGGTTCAACAGTTATCCGAGTAAATTAGCAGGGTTGTTGCGAAGGTGAGGTTTCTTGGTAGTCCCCTAGTAAGGTAAACTTGCTTCTCACAACTCATAGTTGACATCTATTGTGTTTGAGTTATCTGCAGATATTTATTTTACCAAAGAGTAATCATAGGGTGCAACCAATATATATATATAACTTCCGGCATACATAAATAAACAAGAATGATAAAATCTAAACCGACAAAACAATAACGAAAGCCAATAGGTTGCTTACAAATACGTTCTTGTTATGTGTACTATTGACCAAATATATCTATTATGTATTGAGGCTTACCGGAACTTGTAGATATGGTCCCTTTTCGGTTAACTGTCGTTTTAAAACAGCAATTTCATCAAGCAGTTGACGAATGTAAACGGCATTTGAGTCCTATAATGATATGCATTAAAACTAAACAGATCTACAAAGTAAACTGACCATATTTAGCCTTGGTTGATTCACTATCAGTTTGGCTTGTTGCGTATACCGCAGTGTATTCAACGTTTCTTGATAATGCATGTAACTGGATGAGATCGCTGCAATAGATTTTGAAGAGTAAATGTCAAACTAATATCAAATCACAACCAGATATGAGGTTACTATTATGAGCTAATTATTAAAGTTTGTGAAAGGATACGTTTTACTTATTTGGATACTACTCACTTTGTTAGTGACGTCATTCCTGTGATTTCCTTGCTTGACTCACTTTGAGACATAGACCGTGATGTCTACTCTGGTTCTTTGTAGATTAATTTCAACGAATACAAAACAGCACATTATCATATACTTTGTGCCCGTTAAGATTACTCGGTGAAAACCAGAATGTTCTCATCGCAATCATATCGGTCCTTACTTTCTCTAATGTTGTTTTGACATTGCAAAGTGGCACAGTACAAACAGTTCATCTAGCCGGTACCTCTAACACAGAAGTGACAACTTAGTTGAAACATTCATTAAATGACAGGATGGTCCCGCAGTTAAGGTCTTTACTCTTTAATGGAAAGTTTATAGTAAATCCTGTTACCGTTTTAGTTGTCACTAAGTTTATTCAGTAAGCTTATTCCCATGTCTCCAAATTTTGAAATAGCTCCCCTGTGTTTTCAGTTATGCTTGTTTATCGAGTTTATTCGGCTCTGGACAGGCTTTTAATCGCCGCAATATAACTTGAACACTCGAATAACAAGCTGAACAAAACAATGAAACTAATTGGGGAATCCTGAAGGAATTCACGAAAACTCCAACGATCATCAAATCAGGTGGCAACTGATGAATAGTTCTTCAAGATTAGGCGGGAAATCATGGTTTGTAATACTGACCCTTATGAAAGATTTAGAAAGTTTACAAATGAATGTGACAGTTAGTTTGGTTTCTCTTTCTTGCTTGTACGATGATCGTTTCAAATTGTTAGCGTTCTTGTGTACATAATTTCTATAAATCAAAGTGATTACTATTATTTTGGAGAATTTTATAACCTTACTTACTGACCACTTGACGTTGAGATTGCGTAATTAGTGCTGACTTTGGTGAACTACCTTCCAATGAGCAATAAAACTCACCGGAATCATCTTTGACATGTCAGGTGAAGAGTATGTATGGACAAGAACAAAAGGACGGTATTTTGAGGCATACAGCCACACGATTTCAATGTATTTTGTTTAACACCAATCTATCTTGTGTAGGTCGGAGTACAATGTGATTGAATTCATTTGACGTTTCGGTGAACCATCTTCACCAGACAAACACAGGACTGCTGGTTGTCTATACACTCACCTGCAAGAACAAATAAACTTGTATACTCTAAGATAATTCTCAAAACTTTCCATAGTGTAGATTTACTTTCAGGAGAGAAAATGCACTATTTCTTCAGGGTACGGTATTAGGTTTGTGCTGTGGAATTCAACATTAAGCTTGGCTGTCGAACTAGGTCGAATCATAATCGAATACTATCAATTTTACCATTTTCGAAATTTGTTCCATCTGGTTCCGGCTAGTGGTTTGCCAAGCCGACTTGAAATCAACCATAACAAAGTTACAAAAGACGTTGTCTGACACTATCAGAATGACTCACTGGCAATCATGGTGGTTCGCGCATTTCCTCCCAGCGAGTCACTTAGCAGCCAAGTCAGTTTGGAATTTCTGTAGGGAATGTGCACGGAGTTGATGGCAGACAGAGCGGACTGACGTGAACTTTGAGTGCTGTTCACTGTAGATCGACTGCTGCTTGTTGCAGCCTCTTGGTCAGAAATGTCCCGTTGAGATTTTTCCGCTAATGTAACAGAATTTGTAAAGCACTACGTTACTTACAAAAAATTTTCAAGTTTGCCTGCCTCATGAGTCGATGTTTGATTTTTTTTCGTAAACGTTTAACTTTCTTCTTTCAAACTGTAGCATATACTGAAGTAACAACGAACAACTTTTAGAAACACTAGTTGAAAACGGTGTAACTGTGTAATTGTCGTTCATTACGAATAATGTATACTGTCTGGCTACAACCAAGCAACGCATCTTAATGATTTCTGTTGAATGAACGTGAACCGATTTGTTCTGAATGACAATCTGTTCGTAACGGAATCCTTGGTTTAATGAAAACAGGTTTGACTGGGAAGTATTCCGTAACCCAACTCTAATGATATGGCTGTGAGTTTGCGATTGTGCATGCCTACTATTCATACACAATTTAATGGGTAATACTTGATAGGTACAGCAACTCATGTTACGTATCTAAACTGAAGGTGCATTTTAATGTAGGCAGTAGGCTGTACCACTGCTAAACAACTCAACACCTGACAACTGGAGTTGACTTCCACATAAGGTCAGCAGACTGCATGTCATGAAATTCACAGATTGCACCCGATTGCTTTGTAGATCAGTTCTGACAATTTTACTGCATTTCTGCCTCACCGAAATTCCGCAGGTTGCCTCAACAACCTGTCCACAAAAATTTTGTGAATCATAATGCTACCTAAAATAACCAAGCAGCCCACTATTCTGACCTCTCGAGTGGTCGGTTTTAACAGTCCGGGTACTGCTGTGACAATGATTAACATATAAGCCTCGTCAAATTTGACTTACACCCGATTTGGTTTCACATCAATTTGCTTTATATGTTGTCCGCTATCTTGTAACAATTGTTAGTCTTTTACGTCCAACAGTTTAACGTAGTAAAAAGTTTGATTGTTTCTTCTCTTGGTTTGATTGTAGAATTGTCTGTACTATTCGGACAGGTGACCTAACTATTCTTATTTTTTTCTCTCACTGTATACTTCAAACATATCTGGTCACACGCTTCCTGAAAATGAGAGAAGTTAATGGCAATACTGGTAAACGGCCGCTTCCATTTTCAAAATTCATAGCAACTAGACACAGTTGCCATGACAACTTGCTTATGATTACGAAGCGGATGGATCCGGCACAGTCGGCTGAAGCAGTGAAATCAGGTCACTTCTGATATATCTATATTCATCCCAAACTGATTCGGCATTAAAAATGTCCGGGTCAAGTAAATAGCTATCTAACTACATTAACAGACGCCACGGGTGTGGTCAAAAGTTAGCCATGACTCGGTAATTTAATTTCCTACAACTGCTTCTCGTTCTCTGCCCTGGGTTGTCCATATGTGTGTACATCAGCACAGGCGTAATTCTTCATATGAAATTATCTCGCTAATATACATACTTGCGTCGAGTTGTCTCGTTTAAATGAGCTGCCCTTCAAGGAAATTTGGAAAAAGAATGGAGTAAAGCTCTTGTAATTTAAGGATGTAATCTGCAGATTTCTTAACATCAACTGTACTTGAACAGTCCGTTTTGTTTTCAAATGCACATCATTAAGAAGTGAAAGATTTAGAAACAACGCAAGCTTCAAGTTCTAAATTTAGCTGTAGGCGAACTCACCAAGCTTGGAAATCACCGTACTCAATGAGGAGAGAGAAAGATTTATTTTACGTCCCTCGTCGAACCGCTTGGAACTGATCGTTTTATAGGTTTTCTCGCTGAAAAATTTGCGAAGTCAATGGATGTCAGTGAAATGAATGTAGATATATTGCATTAGAGAAAAAAATTATTGAATTTCAGATCTTCTTGAGAAGTTTAATGATCACAAAAGTACGTATGGTAATGATTTTCATAATTAACGGTGTGAAGAATTTGTCGCTTTAAGTATGAGGTACCCGTGATGTGTTTCACGAATTGCCAGCTAGCTGGTGTCGGTTATCAACTTTTACTGAGCAGACAAACAGATTCGGTCGGGCAGAAACTAAGCTCGAACTTTTCTCAGTCATAAGAATAGAAACTGAAAAGTTGTAGTGAATTTGAATGGAAGAAAAAAATTTCTATCTACATTATTTTTAGCCTTCACTTAAGTGAGCGGTTGTTATCGTTTGGGATCCTAATTAACCTACGTGGGCTTGAATACGACTGCAGTTTTAAAGCGTACATTAAGATACTTGTCATCATAGGCCAACTAGCATTCAGCTTAGCTATCGGTGAAAGTAGATCTGCCTGAATTTGGCAAAATATTGTTATTCGTCTGAACCAAACGGCCTCTAGGTTAAGTGTGTTATATTGAAAATAACGTCGATGCACTATCGTAAAAATTGCAAGGGTTACGCGGAATTAAGGCATTTCAGATTTTACAGATTAAGTCGATCAGGCTTATTCTGAGTGTTAGGGGGTTAGCTTGAGGAATCACATTTACAGGCTCATAGAATTGCAAGCTTCGCAGCCATATGTGAAAAATAACTGCTACTCGTAAATACGCTGATTCCAAACAGATCAACGTGGTTCACAAGTTAGCCGGATCAAAGGTGTGTTTGCCTGTTTGCAACATTGTTTTACTGTGCTTGACCGTTTTCACTCAAGACAATCCCCTTGTAAGTGTACTGGGTTTCTGGCTCTCACTAACAATGTGACTTCGATATAGGGATAGGTCAAGATAAAACCACTCGCCGATATGTGTGGCCGTATCTCGTAATACATATGAAGACACATTGCAGGCTGGTAATTGTATCCATTCAAATCGAGGTGTCCTCGTGGGTTGATTTCGAATTAAATTAGAGGCCAGTCATTTTAAAGGCACACTCGTATACCAGCCGACATTCAGAATAGCTTACAAATTATTTTCGTTTGCTGGTAGTTTTAGATAGTGCTTGGTGTGCGCGACAAAATGTGAGGTGATTGTTACTGGGTTGCTGGAATTCTTTTAAACGCCCATGATTGAGATCGAACAGCTCTTCCGCTGTTGTAATACAATGACTGAAGTATCAAGGACAGGATAGAATAGTATGCTTGCTATCCAAAGTCGATCACATAAGTGCTGTTGTCTGAATTACCAATAATTCGTGAGCTCACCCACCCAATATACTTATAACTGATAAGATCAACTGGTGATTCTAGAGGCTCCTCCGATATTTGGAAAGAACTTCGCACCTGCAAACAGGGAAAATGCGCTCTACCAACAAGAAATCGTAGGATCCTGCATGAATACTTAGACTGATAGCGCATAAGCTAAATGATTTCAACGTTAACGCTGATTCCACGCCAACATGTTTCAATACATTTGACAGCGTATCATTACAACCGACAAAGAAAATACTGCCAGTCAAAGGTGCCTCATTGAAATAGATGAACTAAAATACAGGTCAAATTGTAGCCAGACTTGTATAACTCATTAAAAACAGTTTCGTTGTCCACCATTTGCAATCAGGGTTTTCATTACAGTGCACGGGATTTCACACACTTTCTTGAGCTGTTGTGTGTGGAAAAGTCGTGGAAAAGACAGCCTTGAAAAGTTTCGAAAAAAAGGTGATATGGGCACTAATTGTAACCGTCAAAAATATAGACACGTACACCTAGTCCAGTAAATAAATAACATTTTACTAATCAAAACATTTGCAGTAATGTTAGAAACAAACCATAGCAAATTACCGGTTTCAGTCTGGCAGTGCCGGATGATCATCTAACAGACGCTCACATAATCATATAATAATTTGAGATCAGAGTTTCCCACTCCCTTATAGGTTAACGCCAATACTAACTAATAACTGTTCCACATGGTCTCAAGGTTTAATATGGATAGTGAAAAAATGAACAGGAAATAGAAAGGAGTGGTAGTTCATTTGCTTGATAAGGATAATCCCTTGAAAATACCCTCCCACAAAAATTCACTGGTGCAACGATTGGTTGAATACAAAAAAGGAGGATTTGAGTCACCGTTCCGAAAATTACCTTTTGTTTGAAGCTATATTTGAGACAATAATTTAAAAAGAAACATCACGGCATACCAAGAACATCGGGTGTCACAAGTGCATATGCTAAAATAATACAACAGCGGTTCACATGCACGCAGCGGAGAGGTTGCGCAGAAACTTAAAATTAGAACAAATGAACAGCCAAGATGGATTATGAAACTACTCCAAATATAACAGACCAATTCCAAATTTCCCTTTGCACGTTAGACTTAGTGTAGAAAAGTAATCTGTAGAATATCCAGATGACCAAAAATAGATTCAGAGCCATGTGCAGAAGTTTAATCGCGGAAGCAATCGGAAACAGGATGAGGAACGTCGTGAATAGACATGACGGCTATAACTTGGCGGATAAGAACGGGTAAATCGACATCCGCCTAACTGATGTGAACGGGTGGCTGATTGGCTCCAACATTGAAGAAGTAGAGCAAAGTTGAAAGGAAGTGCCGGAAAACCAGTATAAGATGGTGTCATTTGAAATAACTTGTCGTGAACCATTATCACGTACAAGGCTTTCGAAAGGTCAAAACAAAGTTGCACAGACAAACATTAGTGGTTCATGCGAAAGAGCATTGAGAATGTATTAGGAATAATGATCCCATGTTCATTCTAACAGTGCGCTTCAAAAAATATGACGCTTTCATCAAACGCTCTCCGTACAAGCGTACTGAGTTTCTTTGCGAGCCTTCAGCTCCTTCATAAAAACACCTCGTTTCTGCGTTACATTTACATAAACAGTGAAGATAAACAAGATTTGACTTCTTGTTCGTGATTGAATATACTAGCAAGGATCTGGTTTCTCTCACCACATATAATTTTGCAGAGTTGTAAGGTTCCTAAGCCGGTCTATTCATTCACATCACGTTTCATCCTTCCAACACCGCATTTGTGTAGGTTGTACGCGGACGAACATCCAGATATAAAATATCCCCCCAAATTTAGTACGAATGAAGTCGAACAGTTTGAGCGTCGTGTTTAATATGTTATTGATAAACAGATTGAGAATAACACAACTTTAGGAGCAAGTTGTAATACTCCGCGTTTCAACCACTTCGGGTGGCCCTCCTCAGGAGTGTTGTTAACAATCATGAGGAACGCCACCCGAGGTGGTTGAAACGTGGCGTATTACAATTTGCTCCTGAAGTTGTGTTATTCTCGGTCTGTTCATCAAGAACATCTAGGTACTTCTGAAAAATCAAGTGGTGCAATAGGTCGTTTTTGAATTGGGTCAAGTCATCCCAGCCCGAAGTCAACCAGAGTGAACTACTTGGCTGTTTGTTTTCCGATCCTGGGCACTCCAATTATTCGAAGGCCAGATGGCATGTTATGAGGGTTCATACAATAGAAGCTTGCAAAGATGGGATGGCGAGTGCATTTCGTGAAATTCTATTCAGGGAAATGAAAAAGGATACTGGCTGGAACATTTTTTATAAAGTAGAACAGCATTACAGAGAAAACGCGCTTCTGCAAGAAAAGAAGAACTTGTAGGGAGATGAATGCTCTTTGCAATGTATTAGAAAGGAACAAAGTCCTTCACACCTGCAGATAACAAAGGCGTCTAAGAAGACAATGTGAACAGTGCTCTAGTTTCTAGATGGTCAGTAGTCAGCAGTGTCTAAGGGACATCTAGGAGCAGGCATTTTACTCGGTCAGTAACAAATTGTGCACGAGTCCAGAAAGAACATGTCCAATTTGGCTCAGTTATTTTGTTCGAGACACTACTGTAAAATCGAAAGCTAAAAGCTGCTGACTTCTGTAGAACAACGAGCATTCGGGCCAGTCGTGTGCAGAAGCGTGGCTATGGCAACCTAGCGGGCCATTTGAGTTTCGAGTAAATAAAGCTTGATGAGTGGAGGTGCCGAATCACCATTTTCCGCATTTCATTTTATGAGTATCGACTTGGAAATGGTACTGTTAACAAGCAATAGATTCCAAACTCACTGCCGAACACAGCGCACGCGGCGCCAAGAAATAATGAGCTGATTAGATCTTGCTTGGAAAGTCGACTTCATTTGACAGAAAGGTTCGTGTAGGTAACTGAATCCAAATATGACAGTTCTGAAATCCAGGTCTGGTTTTGTAGTTTACTTCAAAGGCGTATTGCTTTTGTTGTTGGCTCTAATTCAACCGAATCCCAAAATTTTCGCAGTTGAGTGGTCTCTAACTGATAAAGCATGCCATACCACACAATACATCAGGTGGGAGTCGTTACTCGTAAACTGAAATCCCAAATTACCTAACTTTACGTGAGACGCTCACGAAGACTCAGGGACACCAGTAAAGCTGTTTGAGGCCTAAACCCAAAGAATTTCGGCACTTGTATCCTTATTGTTATGGTTTGCGAGGTTTGACAATTCTGTGCCACCGTGTTGCATAAATGGGCTAACAAGGTTCCTACAATCGCCAATATATTTCGCTAACCATTAGTGGTACTCTACTGAGATGTAGCTAACGCATCATACCTACCAGTACTTTGCTTCCAGTTCAGCTCTGCGCAACAAACTACCTTACAGAGGTGAACGTAAATTTTTATCCGTAGTCATATTATAGCGGTTCTATTCATCACATTTCATTTCACTTACATGAAAATCAGCTGAGATCTCAGTTCAAAATCACCCGATACTGCGTTTTATGAGTACCACAAGTTTCAAGTTTATGGCACGCGTTGATCTCTTACTCGGTTTTTGGTGACCCTCAATTTCACGCGGACATTCACTAAAACGCTATATGCTTAGTATTCATATCCGCGTCGGTCATTTCCACTAATTGTGCTTTGTGAAGTCCTGACATCAACTTGACTTGGACACGTGTAAACAAACCCAGGGATCATATATCGATCAGAATGTGCGTATCCTATGGTAACGCTCTCGAATGTGATGTGTGATAAGTTTTGTAGTTCGAACAGAATATGTTTGCTGGTCTAATGTAACTGATAGTGATAACGTGTTCACTTGTAACTAGAATGTTCAAAAAACAACGCCCCTATCGTCCAGGTTTACCGGAAGAAAATAATTTGAATCAATCCATTGTCCTGATTGACACATAGGACATCACCCCATCAGATGGTGATATCTGAATACCCTATGATGAACATAATACGGTAGCAACGGATCCTAGTTTCAGAAAATTTTGACAGTTCATTTCCATTGGTTAGGAACTGAGGTTAAATGATGCTCACGAAAAATCGGCGAACTTGTTCTTCAACAAAATTCAAAAGTTCGAGTAGAATGCAATGGACGCTGTAAGTTTTGTTGAAAAACAATAATCTCTGAAGATCTTTAGTCACGGACGTTATCAGACATTTTCAATTGACAACGTTCTCAGAGCAGAGTGTGTACACACGGAGATTACTCCCAGCAACAATAAGAACGATAAGCGCATATTGTGTATATCAGACTCACGCAGACGACTAGTGTGCAGACAGGTACTGTGCAGTTAGGTCCAAGGGGATCTTTCGGACTGCTTAGTCAGTTTTGCATATGCAGCGCCGACTGCTCTGTTCGAACAACGCTTGTCTGGATCACGATGCAACTCCATATTTTGAACGACATAGACGGGTCATCTTGGTGATATTTCGCTACTAAATACTCTTCGAAACAACACAGGATCAATCCCCTATAGTCATCAACACGATTCAACTAATTATCCTGTCTACTATATAATATACCTCACTGATCGTAGCTGTTTACCAGCCATCAGAAAGCCGAAAGGATCCCGATGTGATCGAAACTAGAGAAGATATAACACTCTCAACCCAACACAAATGGTTTTTGAGATTCGGCCTTCCCGGATGAGCTCACCATGATAACCCATCCACTTCATTCAAAATGTGAATGTTCTGTGTAAAGATGAGATTATGAACACCTGGCAAGTGCAACCTTATTTGGACAGATAAGTCGGCGTTACGTGCTCAGAAGTGAATAACGCAACTTATGGGATTGTATTGATCCTGAGTGCACAGCACTTGTAAGTATCCACCTATATAGCTGAAATTATCTGCAAAATTTGTTCTTCTGTTCGTTGGAAACAAACAGGGTCGATGCAAATCGCACAATGTACCACCATTCTGCTCTGATGGTCGCGATAAAAAGAAACCAGTGTCTCAGTGACTCACGTTTCTTGAAAGTGAGTGTGTGCAATTCTAAACTGAAAAGTTTTCTGGCGTGCTTAGCCTTGGTAATTCAATCATGTTTGTGAGTCACTGCAGAGACTGGTCGACGTGCTCGAAACTGGTGTGCGACATTCAATGGAAGCGTTCCATGCCACAAATAGCCACGGGTATACATTTATTCACCACTATACCATCAGCGCTCAAAAGAATGTTGGCTTTACCAAAATAATCATGTATTCACCGGGTCGCCAATCAATCTGCCTTCTCTCAGTCCTAATCCATGGACATTTGGATGTCATTCTCCGAAACTAAGAGATTCAATCCGTAGGTTATTATTCTGTCGTAATTTCCTCTATTGTTTACATTTGAAATGCACCACTGATTTTTGGTTACAACAGATTTGATAGAGCAATCTGATGAACCACTAGATCGGTTTAAACACCACAGTAAACCCTGACAATTCGTTTGCTAGTAAATAACTTGGCTGTATGCAACAGTAGTGAAGTGTGCATTACTCTCTAGGTGTTTCCTCGAGTAGAAGAGTATTAAAAGCTGTGAATAAGTGAGAGGAGTTGTTGATTGCCAAAATAAATTTTATTCTCACATCTTTACATGTGAAACTTGTGGAGGCATTCACCACATTTACTCTTTTACCACACGCGTTCATTTAAAGTTGTATTTTTAAGTCGTTCAACACAACGTGTTCTATAAACAACTCATAGCTAGAAGCACCAAAGCAAGCGACCTTTCTCCGTTTTGTGCACATTGGTAAAATCAATATTCAGAGAAAACATTGAAGCCAAAAGGTACAAACTACTGTTCTGTAAACTGAAGACCATTCGATGTAACAAAATCCTTATATATCAATTTAACGATTAACTATCAGTTAAAATGACGCCGTTCTACTCCACGGCTTCAACACTCAAAGCAATTCATTCATCACCGATGCGTAGCAATGCACTGACCTGCCGGCTAAATCGATCAAACTGAGCTTGCTTCTGAATTCGCGTGAGAAGTTTATGTTCTTTTTCACCTGAAACGGGTCAAGTTGGAGTGGAGGTAAAAGAAAGAACCAAAATAATACAATAGTTAGCAAAAGATGACGTTCAATGGGAGTAACGTTGTTAGTGCGCGTACATTTGCGCAACTCTGGTGCGGACGGTCACCGATTAGTTACACCACTTCGTTATGAGGCATAAGTTCTAGCCGTCCATTTGATACTCCTAAGAGCATTGTGGTGTGGCAATTATTGTGTTGTGTGAATTGCTTGTCATTTTGTCCTCACCTTGTAGGTGTATTCGGTGTAAACTGATTTATCATTCTCGATGAAAACAGGGTTTAAGGTGATACAGTCGGTAAACTGAATGAAACGTCCAGTGTTGAAATTTACTACCACTCTAGAAATGTCAACTGGTGCAGTTACTACATCACTATACACCCAGCAGAAAAGTGTAAAACGCTTTGAATACCCTTTTGGATTACGTTTTGCAGACAAATATTAAAAGACCTGAATATCTTAATCAAGCTACTGAAAACGTTAACCAGATTGCAACACAACCCAACTGAGTTGAATAATTCAGATATTATCCATTGAAGGGTGAATGCTTTGGCCCCCTACTAAGTGAATACACAATGATCACTGTATAACTTACGATTTTGTCACGGTTCGGCTTTATTACTGAATTCAATCAGACTACACAATAACGCCGCCACCCGTAACGACAACAATAGCGGACTAACGGTGTTTTCCTCTTAAGAACTATTCGACGCCATGGATACTAACCATAATATCTGATTAGCCTGACATCATACGCAAAAGCTTGGCTAGTTACGGTATTCGGCTGAACAATAAAGAAGTAACGTTTTGGCTCAGCTGCCGGATGAATCAATTCTGAAATTGTATAACATAATAGACAAACTTGCTGGTTTTAAGGTGGGTGCTGAAATTGTGGCCCGCACACGATTCAACAAATTAATCCCAGCTTACTGAAATCCATACGGCAAGAAAAAGTGTTTTGCCAGAATTTATCGTTTTTGAATAGTTCTTGTGGTTCTTACCACTCGAAGTCATTACAGACACAAGCTACTTGAGTAAATGATGCGTGATCAGACTGTCAATCGTTACGGCTATTTTGAAATGAAATGAAATATTTCATTTATTGGAAGTCGAGTTCTCTTTAAGACTGAAAACCCAAAAAGAATTTGTCTCAAAACTTTAGTAATATATCCACAGTAGTTTTAAACCGCCATCTGTTCCACGTGACGTTATTTTTTCGTGGACTATTGTAATAGGAGACATTGACGTTTGTTTCTAATAATTTAAGTGCGCTGTCCGATCAAATGCAACTCTCACTTCAGGTATGAACCTCAAAACCAGCTTCCGGTATACCCTTAAAAAAATGCTATGTTCATATGGTTGTAGGGAAGTGTGACGCTCAAGCGGAACGAGCAGAATGACAGTCAACGTAGACTGGTAATTGGATTGCAGGAATCACAAACCTTAAGTGTACAAGTTCGTAGGGTGGATATAAACAACTACTCATTTTTGTGTCTGTATTCTCCATGCTGCAACACACCGGTGATGTATGTAAGTGAAAAGCGTCCAAGTTTGAACACTCATACGCCAAACTGTCGTAAAAAGGGACAAACGTACTTCATGATAATAGATGGTACAGATAACGTGACTTCGACTGCTTCGAAGGTGTACTCCGTTTTCGGCTGTTATTCTGGAACACAATTAACATGATTTATGACACTGGGATGGAAGATTTCGACTAAGTAAAGTGATCAGCACGAACAGTGAAGAAAGCAGTAAGGATTCTTCTGTCTACTCCTACAACATGCCAAATGGTTCATTAATTTACCACAGATATCTCTTCCACACACGCTCTGATAGAAGTCATGCAACTCGATTTCAGCTTACACCAGTATGGGCAGTTTTAGTGTCCATAACCACAGCTGGAAGGTTCGTCATGTAGATGGTTAGTTATGTATTCTACACTGCACTACTGTGCTTCCCGTTTGACAGTAAGAGTGTACTTAATTTGCTTGCTACCTTCAGCAGTGTTTCCGGAATTAGGAACCAGTCACATAAATTAATAAACAGAAGAAATCTGAAATGAAGTCCACAACTGCAATCACACTAACTGGATTTCTCACAGCTTCGGTTCAACGACATAGTTCAACTCAGTATGCTGATAACGTCAGAGATGGATTGATTTTCGACTCGCCCGAAATTTGCGAAAGATATTTGTTCCCATATTTGATAAGTTCGACAGTGAAAATTTGAGTGATATTAGATGCCGGTAATATTGTTCAGAAGTAATCTGAAACGCAACTACCGAGTGGGCTAATTTTCTGTGCAAATTAAGACGTATTAAACAGCCGTGAACCTCAAGTAAAATAACTAGTCTGGAAAAAGCTCATCGAAAGGAAGAAATGGCTCACGATGGCAGACTCGTGATTGATTTTACTGTCGAACTGTATTTATGATCAGTTGGCAGAGTACACCAACGATTCCGAACTCACCAGGCGATGTTTGAAGACTTGACCCATCAATGAAATCAAGAGCGGCATGCTTTGTGAGAATACTGTTGCCAGGCCAACCTGAGACTTCATTCAAGCATCGATTGTCTTTGTCAACAGCGTGTATTGCCGCAAACGTTCAGCTGAATCACGTACAGCGTGGTTCCCACATTACAAAGCGACCCATTTCCAGTGGCTTCATACCTTGGTTCTTTGAGTGGCTTGCGTTTGTTAGTTTGTGATTGAATCTATTGGGAGTTTCTTAAAAATTTATCAGCTTCATTCTCGTTTCAATCTTCAAGATGAGGTATGGTTAAAAGCCGCAAGTGACGTACTACTGAACGGTTTCTAGCTGTGTATACATCTTCGTAGTCTTGTTACCACTGTATAGGTACTACACAGATACCCATTGTTTTTGTTTTAAAAGTAGCATCCAGAGTTCTACAGTTAAGTCTGGTGCGATATGATTGGACAGGCACGAGTAAATTATGACTGCGAGGTGTGTTTTCTTGCTGATCCCCCGAAAATGTGGCAAAAATAAGCTCTGATAAGCAGGAGAAACGATAATGCACCCCTTCAAAGGAGTGACTTATGAATATAATACATTTCATACACCGGAGGTAAAAGTTTTGATATTCGTGGCAAATGCTGGCAATACGCGTTTCCCCGGGAGATGCAACACCCTATATCTTAGGGTGGATCTACTGAAAAAAGCTCTATATTGGATGGCAAAGAGGATATGTAAATGAGTGAGCCACATTATCTGAAACAAAGGATTGCATACTGTGGTTGGATTTATTTGTGATTTAAAAATGCAAATGCTATTAGACTGCCGGGCATTTAAATTACCGGCTTGACGTTCTTCTATATCTTTAAACCGGCTTACTAATTTTCACCTTGCCCACAGCGAGAATTGTCAGCTTTTGCGTCCTTTACTGCGCCGTTCCAGCTTCAAGAAACTTTTTACCGTATAGCGCAAAGCATTTTCACAAACATGACACCTCTCTTGTTGTCACATTTATGGCCATTTTGGTCAGTATAGAAACACTGAATGAGGACACCTCCAAACTGAACCTAGGAATACCGACCACCTAACGTTGCGGTTGGTGAATCACGCCCAGCTATCCAACCATCGTGGGAGAACTACTTGATCGATCTATTACAGAACACGTCTGTCCTAGTAACTCTGATTTTGGACATCAACGCAGACTGTGAATGAGCCTATTTACTATCTGTAGAAATGTCCCCTATGGGATGGTGTCTTATGCTAATTAGCTCTGTGTTTGCCAAACAGCGAGAATCAAGCAAATGGTTTGACGTAATCGACAAGCAGACTGCATCAGAGCAACAAATAAAAGTTGAGCAAACACATACGAAAACAGCCTGAAGTGACTGCCTACAAAGAACTGAAGAAAAATGAAATTGCACCTAAGAGACTCAAAAAATATTGGAGATGCATCAATATACTTCCACAAGTGGTAGTACAGCACAGTGCAAGTATGAATATATTAGTTCGAGTACGCGACATAACAGTATGGGAGAAGGGCTGTTGCATAGTATACCAAGCTGAAATTCGTTCCCATAGAACGAGGGAAATTATCTTCTATTGGTCTTTTTCAGTTGTCTTTTACCGTCACATTTGACAAGCATACATCGATTATTACCTGTGAATAATCACGTCTATGTTTCCATGTAAAAAAATGGGAATATTTGAACAAGTGCATTTAAGATATTACAATCATATGGTATCATCGTTTGAGCAAAAAGTGGACAGAAAAGAAGCAATTAAAAAACGATGTAATCCCGTGCTGTCTTCACTAAATTTTTCTATAATATTACCTCTCCTAATAACATCAAAATGAAGCCTTTTAAGTCTACAGTTAGAAAATAAATCTGCAGAGTATGATCACTTTTCACCATACCCGACTAACTGTGCACAGTAATAACATAAACAAGTTTTCAGTAGGCAATTTAAGAAATCAGCCGTGCAGGATAACGTTCTAATAGGTTCATCACAAACTGTGCGGCATATTAATTCAGCAAACAGGCAGGCCGTCATATTCTTTGTCCGACATTGTTCACTGGTCAACGCCTTAATGACAGTGTAAGCCCACTGCCTTTTGCAAAACATTCGTGAGTCCAAAATAGTAACAATATAGTAACAATATGTTACTAGCTAAATGTCACGTGGCAGACTTGGAAGTCAGTAATAAACTACTCAGTTATTTCGTAGTTCTGAGTCCACAAAATATTGGCGTGATTTTTCTGTTGTTGAATCGAATCCAACGGAAGCCTGGTTTTTTCACAACTGTCTGCTCTAACGTAACACCTCCTTTGCTTTACGTATTAAAAATATTACGAAATTATTGATAGTACGAGTATAATTTTGACGAAAAATCGCTTTCGGCCTATTTGTTTCCCGATTAACACAAACCCAAAGCTCCGTCAGTGCGTACAATCAAACGAAAGTTCGGAAATATCTGTACCGTGATATCACGTTAGGCTCCATAACGCTATTTACAGAGAACCAAGAAGCCAACGGAAGAGCACATCATACAGAAACACAAATCCTACTGAAGGTCACTGGTTGCTGTGGATGATGTTTTAGCCTAAAGTTTGGGATCTTTCACCTCGAAAAGGTTTTTTGATAATATTTAAATTGACGGTGAACTTTTTCACTGATTCAGAGGCTGAGGGTTGCAACCCACACTTCATAGGAGAAATTGACTCTACCAATGGATTTTTACGAAGCGTAAAAATGCCATAGGTTATGCTATGTTTGTTGAGACATGATGTTTAATTTGTAAAACCCGAACAATAACCTGAAAAACTTGGGGGGTGATAGGTGTGGCGTAAAATTGTCTCTGTGGAAAGTAATATCTGAAACGAACTATACTTTCCCCAATGCAACCCATCATCAGCAAAACATGAACGCTGTGTTTTAAAATTCACAGTTCAACTGCCACCCGAGTAAATCTAAAGTAAGCATAATTCAACCCCACATGCAAAAATGACAGGTGATTTTTCAAAGGAGACCAGTTCGAAAAATGTGATCTTTAGCTTGATTCGAACCGAAAAAATGCTCTACCGGTTGAGTTAAGAAGTTAGACTTGGAACTCCAATTTCTCATACTTTGACGTAATTTTACATTCAAATCTGTGGCTTATATGGAATTTGTAAAATAATCAAGCTAACTGACTGCTGGAGCAGGATTTCTCAAACAGATCACTCTGGAATCCACCAAAACCAGTGTAAAGATTCCGAACTCCCGGCATGGCTCTGTAGCTCACCTGATAAAGCTGGTTCAAATCCACCTGCGTTTTGGCAGGATGCTACTGTGTCGGTCTAAACTCATCAGAAACCAAATTTTCCTGCGGCTGGATTGTATCTAAGATAATCAAATCTGTCATAACTACCTCACAAATGAGTTTGATGCACAGAGTTAACATACCTAGTCGTGAATCCGTGTAAATTGAGCGTCTGTTTCAGTTTGACTGAAGTAGAGTTGTCGCTGTAAACAAAATAAAGTTTGCCACCTGTTGCGGCAAACGTTTCACACAGCTGAGTTTGGGGCTTATTGTGAATCGTTCCGTCATCTTCTCAATCTAAACGTGCACACTTGCATTGGCTGCTCACCAGTTTTTTTGAAATTGTTGCATTTCTTGGTAAACTGTTTAAACACATCCACAGACATTCGCCTTTTTTTCCATACGGATCCCACTATCTGTAAATTACCGACCAAGATTCTTGGAAACTAGGCCTCCTAGTTCTCGAATTTTCTTTGAAATTGCAAAAATTACCAGCATTGTTGAATCGTTTGGATTTATCTAACAACGTAAACTTTACGAGGAAGGACGAAACCTGCCAGACGCCTGTTTTGCACTGTCTTGCCAACGTAAAACGACAAAGACAGGAGATGTGCGGACACAGGATAGGCGAGACAAGCCCAACGAAAAAGAATATTCGGAATTATTGCGTACAAGCAAGTACCAAGTAATAACCAGGTCAGGTCTGTTATGACTCTCATACCGAGAATTTCAATTGGCATTTATAACCTTCCACACCTCTCTCGGTATGACAGTGTAAGGATGGTTTATTCCTTGTTATGACCGGTGCTGTAAAACTGACTCAAAGAAAATTCTGACCAATAGACTTCTTGGTAAGAACCGAAGCTGGTCGATCAGTATGGCATCGCAGACTCCCTTTCACCCTAACGAATGTCTCAACTTTTTGTGGGATTGCTTTGTTACTGGCAAGGAATGTTAAGAGACGTTCATAACAGCGGTATCATTAAACAGAAGCTAAAGTTCAGGAGATAAACACTGGTGTCCTAAATCATTGTGCAGTTGTCCTTCAAATTAGTGAAACAGAAGCAAGAATGGTTTAGCTAGCGATGGATTGTCGTTTTGAGACGCAACGCAGCACAACAAGATTACATCGAGCCGTGTCGGTGACCCACCTGTTTGCAATTCCCTGAGCAATAACATCAGCAATTTTTGCCTCACTCGTCAAGGGGATTTTGGTCAAACCTAAGTAAAAACAATGAGAAGTTAGAATTAGGACAACGATAAACCACCGTTTGACAATGTATGTTTCAAAGAAAGCATGCACTGCGAAAGCTGGATGTTACTCAGATTAGTTCGCTGTTTACGCATTCGGACAGAATTCTAGTTAGCTTATTTCAACACATTTTAAGAGTCTGGTTAGGCTTTCGTTAAAGTACAGCAGCAGCGAGTGATACTTTAACAGGTGACAAACACCGGTCGACATTTCATCGGATAGTTACTGTGAGGACTAGTTCACCAAGTATAAATTAGTCATGGCAGAACTGTTATATCCAAATGCTCACCCAACTCTGGGTAACGTAGAGGTTATATGATCGCCGCAGCTGGTTTTGATAAATACCCCTTTCTAAACAGTTCGATCCTAATATCAAGAATAACTCATTCAAATGAGCCCCATCCACGATTACTTAAAAGCAAACTTGCTTTTAGTACTCCTGTTTCTCTGTAGGTTCAATGCCAAATGCATAAACATCCTGGCACATGTTTTATCGGGAAGGCAAGCAAAACTTGTAGTGTTGATTGGTATAAATTTTGAAACCCGATCCTCATCTGTGTTGTGCACGTATATGATGAACTTACAAATCAGGCTGATAGTAGTGAGTAATTAGAAAAATTTCGTGATATTGTTACAGTTTTACTCGAATCTGCTAGAAACAAAGCGAGATGCAGGACGTTTCATGAAATTTTATCTCCAGTATCCTACTTTGCACATCTTCTAAAGAAAAATTCTCGTTTTGACACATAAGAACCTAGTCGCTGACGCAACAAATGACCTTTCACTACCCCAAGGTGAATTTAAAATTCTGTGGCAAATTTCACGCATTGCCCTTGGTGTCGGTTCACGAGTGATGCTTAATTCGCGATAGTAGTTTTCTACGCTTCGAAATTTACAAGTAATTAAACAAGCTTCTGTTTTTCATCCTGTACAAAGTAAAGCATTAGTTCTCTGCAATTGTTACTCATGGCAGTCACTTTGCTCAATCGATTGATAATTCTCATCACAACCTCATAAGAATTGATAGGAAAGATGCCGTCCGCACTTCTAGGAAATATTAACTTCAACACCATTTCGGTTCCTGTTATATTCAGCTAGTCTGCCCTCTACCTGAAAACCTTTTTGAACACAAGACATTTTTGAAGAAATTTATATTTGCCCCATCCAGACATATTGTTAAAGGGCAAAATCAGCAATCTGATTACGGCCTGATACTTAACTATATTAACGCACGGAGATAAACTTTGTATAGACCGTCAATGCTGTTTTAATCTTGATATCTACTTAAGCAACCCAGAAATATAATTGTTCATTTCCAATCTGATCTCAAACATCAGTAACATAAGTAGTTCTCACTGAATTAATAAAAAGAACGCATAGCGGACGATTTCAAGTAAATAAAAACCTGGCATACACCGTCAATTTAGAACCAAGTCTAAGAAGTACCTTATTTATGTCATCAAACGTTTGACAAAAATTCAAACACTTTAGATGCCTCCGTAAGACGGTTGAGGTGTATAGTCTTTCCTGAAAGAAGACTCAATGCAAATGGATAGATTTATTGTGCGTTTCAAGCCTTCAGTAGGCAGCCTTGGGACTTAAGCATGGTTACGATTAAACTGTTCATTTTTCTTAATATTATTTTCATTCTACTGTAAAAATACCAGACAGCAAATGAAACTATACTGGAACATTCCTCAAAGTTTTTAACAGCATTGTTACACATTATCTAAAGAAATGTCAAATGTGTACAAGGTCAACTTTAAGTGATTTCAGCATTATCAATTGACTACTCTGTCAAGAGTTGTTTGAAGCTAATGAATAACAGTCAACAGTATCCCCTAACGAGCACGAGTGGTTGACTGAATCCAGCTGATAGCAGGACAAAAATGTAGGGAATTCTATCCGAAGTGTTCTTTTTATTCCAGCACCCAGCTTAAGAACAGCTGATGCCCAGTAATCCTGAGTGTATTGTTATGATGTATCGATGTGATATAAACAGTTCCTAATCATGTAGTTTCCCACACTGAGCTTTGTTTTGCAGTTATCCAAAACACTTATTGAGAATCTAGACCAAACTTCTGAGGGCAGTTAATTATCGTAAAATCACTGTGAAGCTTCTCTTGAATTGCCAGCTGTCATCAATAAAAACGTTGTAGTCAGATATCGAATCTCTGCTAGCACTTTGGCAATGACGAGTCCGCGAACAGGTTAAACCGAATGAGTCAGTAAACACTGTGAGCAAACAAAAACTGAATATCTAGGCAGTATTGTTTATCATAACTTGTCTGCTGACAGTATGCATAATGTTGATCCAATCAACCAATATGGTTGGCCAGTACGGAGTGTACATGGCATAAACTTTGGTTCGCCTCACATTAGTAATTGAGGCAAACTAATCTGGGTTCCTAGACACTTCACTTATGGAGATTGTCAGACGTTACCGATGCGTTGACTTCAACAAAAGTTAACCTGGTAACGCGTGTCATCTGAGGATTTCAAAGACGCCTGCCTGTTGAAGGAATGGGAAATGACATTAAATGCGTTCAGTTCCTATTACTTTATTTTCTGGCTACCTGCTTGTGTGCGCTGTAGTCACCAAGGTCCCCTTGCTGCTCCGTCAGTTTCCCACGCTATTTAAAACTTCTAACAAGTAGGTTGATCACATCTGACTAACTAGTCAGCTAGGGTGCACACCACATATTTCTAACTCCGAAGACCGTACGCAAAACTGTGAGGCACGTAGCCTGGGCGATACATAAACCAAGTAACTAGCGTCAGCTGTGATGCATAACGTGAAATACTCCTGTTGGACAGTAAAATAGGTTACGGCAGCAACAGCGGTCACGCCGATAATACCCGTTGAGTTGTGTACATAACACACGATATATATTAGGAATCTGAAATGTTCTGTAAGTTGAAGTGTACCCATTAATCCCACACTGGGAGCATACTATTGGTATCAAAAATACAAGCCCTTTCGAGGAGCATATAGATCACAGCCAACCGGTTACAAGCTGTGTTTAAAACTTGTATTGCACGAATAAAGTATAACATGAAATTTCATCAAGTTAATGCTATCGAGGTCTACGGGTTTTCTCTCTAAACCTTGCTTTGACTTATGATAAATTTAGGTGATCGTGTTGCCCAAAATTCTTTTGAAAGCTTCGCAAAATGTGCAGACTAACTTCTAACCGACGACTCTTCATCCTGTGTACATTAACTGCTTTTATAGAACGTTTGGTTGACAAGGTTTGAGAACGTATGACCTCATTTCATTTTTGAAAATTTTCAGTTACTTTCATTAGGTTTCGAGAAAAATTGTCATATGGTCCATCGATATTGCTTAATTTTCCCTACTTAGATGACAGGGCAATGTTGTCAATGGTTTCTACATACCCCCGAATTTTACAGTATATATGTGAAACAGTGAGCGATCATCCAAATTACTGATGCCAATCTGAGTAATCTATCTACCCTGAATACCGTTTATAGTGTTCTTACGACTATATGTCTAAACAGAGCACCTCAGTCTTTTAGCTCACCTTCTACATAAAGTCCATCATCCGGGTGTTCACGAATGCGAAGACGGCGTCTCTCGTTCACCTTTTTTGATTCAACTAGCAGGTCGTAGATTTTCTCGTTGTAAATCTCAAGAATACTTGACAATAAATTCAAAATCGGAAAAAGTAACTTACCCACCATTAAAAAATAACATCATCAAAAATTATGTGAAAAGGAAATACCCAACAAAAGCTCCGTCGGTTGGGTAGCAGTTGAGAGTGACTAAGGTAAGTGCCCACCGAGTCAAAATTAGATTAGTGGTCATCTGAATACTTTTCACCCAATTACTCTGTTATCAATGAGACCTCATTCAGGTTATACACTTGGCAACGTGTTCATCAAGCCATGCATAAGAAAGCTTGGACCAGAATTCTGTCGGCTGGTTTGAAACATGAGGTCTCTAATTTATTTTACAAATGACGTTGCAGACTCACTCTACAGAAGCCATAGGCGGTTTGACTGCAAAAAACTGTGCTGTGAGGTGCACTTAATGGCCACTATTCTGTAGATCGCATATTAAGCCACAGAAGTAAAAGAATCACAGCAAGTGAGGCTTCTATCCTACAAATCCATCCGAACTCTCCTTACTCATCTATGTTAGTCTCAGTAATTAGGGCACATAAACCTCAAAAAGTCGGTCAACAATTTGAAGGATTCGCTGTGACATATAGGTAGTTAAGCTGGTCACGTGGTACTTAACTGACAAGTGTAGCAGATGTGGTGAACATTTTTAGCCTCCGTTTACGTAATTAACTCTGTCAAAATTTCGATTCATGACAAATAAAACGATATTTGTTGCGAGATGTAGATATTTCGTTTAACTTCAGACGCTTACTGAGAACAAACAACAGGATAACTGTAAGAAGCACACTTCACCTGAAGGACAAGTTCCAGAAAAGACGGATTAAAGCCTCTACCTGACTGTGTTGGTCGAATGATATCCTGGAAATTACTTATCAACTGAGCAATCAACCTGGGAAGTATTTCTGAGTAAAATTTAACTTTGTTCATTTACCATTCTTCTCATCTTGTTTATTAATTAATTTGCAGTCGCAGTCATACTTACTACGGCAGAACGGATCAGTACAGAATTCATTGAAACATATCCCCAAGTAGCTGATCAATTCCGTTTAGCAGGGCATCACCACGGCTGAAGACAATCAACGTAACCTAACTTCCTCTATAGTCAAGCACACCCGGATGGACGGCCGCATAGTGAACTCGATCAGTTCATATAGTGTGCTGTTGTGTAATTCAAACCCCATCACTAAAGCTTTCCAGATGAGCTATCAAACGCCGTCACTGTGAGCACGAATATTACTGCCGCAGACTGCACCTTTTGCTTGGCAGTGAACTTCTGACCCCTAGTATTTTATCCTGTCAGCTATACGCTACTTGCATCCCGGTTGAACTGATTATTCCAAGTGAGCAGCTGAAGATGTCAGACAGAGGATCTACATAATGCAAAGCATCCCGCCGTTTTGGTGAAATCAATAAAAATCACCCAAGTTTAAAAATTCGATTGTTCCTCAACATACCTAACTCAGATACACAACAATAAGCGGTATAGTACGAAGTCGATTACGAATGTGAGAAACCCCAAGAATGTCATTTTAAACCAGATCTTGTAATACGTCGTTTTTGTAGAAGACGTTAACTACGTCTGTATAAGCCCAGTAAGCAGCAAGTTGCTATTGTCAATAGCATCTTCATTTTTTTTGGTATAAAACTTCTCTTGCTTACTAGATTGTTTTGGATTCGGACAACGCCTAAAAAGTTGTGCTCTGTCAACAGAACAACCGCATAACTCTCCACAAGAAAGTCCTCGAAAGCAAACATGTTGAGTCTAAGCCGAATATATATGCACGAGTTAACTGAACACTTCAGCTAAAAAGAGAATGATCGATTTACACTTGCGAAGAGAACTGATACTAAGTAAAAAGAAATTGTTTCACAAAATGTCCCATCCACAATGATTTTGTTCACTGTGGAATTGCAAATGAACAGGAGATGAAACATTGGCGAATAGCGTTTTAATATGTTAATTGTTAAACAAAAATGGCTGTCATACTTTTCTGAATAGTCCTGAAAAATCTTCAGACTAATGAACTGATTGTTACAGTTTATACCGTAAAACCAATATGTCTTAGTTGAAGTAGAAAGATATTACAAAAAGCTGTAAACGGTGACCACTGTTTAAAATATTTACAAATTACCAACGTGACCGGTAGTAGCGGTCTGGCGTGACTAGATATAAACTGAACATATTACGAGTATATAAAATAGTTTCTCGATAACAGTCGCCAAGCCGAAAGTATATGTATTAATGCATGCAATAACGTATGCAAATCTTCGCACACAGATTCTGATCGTGATCAACTCCATCATTCTTACTGAGTTCCTGTACAGAGCGTTTATGAGATTTCACCGCGGTTTACTTGGTGTCAAGTAGAACAGGAAAATGATTAATCGGTGAGCGCTCCTATAGATCACTTTTGAATGAACTGTATTGATAATCTGAGACCACAAAACAATAGAATTTAATATAAGAAAAACTGTCATTCATAAGCAAGGTGACGTTCAAAGAAACAAGCAGAACCGTGACAGTTCTCAAACGAGTAAATAATGACTTCGCCAGTCAAGTGGTTTGGTTGCCGATAATAAAAAACAAAAGAAAAAAGGAAATTTGAAGCAATTTCTTTTGTGTGATTCAATAAAATGGAGTAAGCAACATTTAGTACTACGAAGGACATTGTTATGTGAACAAGCTTACATTACATTTAACCGAGGTGCGCCGTTGTAAAACTAATGTTTGATCGTGCATGGAAAGAATCACTACATACTACTGAGTATTGTTAGTCTGACTACAATGATCGATCTGTTGTTAAAATATATAAAATTGATTAGATTGCGCAGAAAGTGACAGAATAAAATCAAACTAGATTCGAAGAAGAAATCGCTGTCTTATTTTTTTCAATTAACTTCGTGATAAAATGTAAAAACACCGCAACAAACTTAAAATGCGCTCACTGAATAAAAGAAGCAAACCTGGTTTTACCACGAGGAAATTTAGGGCAAAATGTTTCTCACTGTATTTGCTCAACGTTTACCACAACTTGTGACCCTGCTTGAAACTGAAGCTATGACAGTTTACTGAAGTCGGCGCATACTAATGAACTCATTGAGAAGAAACGTTTCTTAGATTGTGAAGCTTATATCAGCAAACCTGACTGTTGTTCTACAAAATAAATTCGGCAAGTCTTCCTAATGGGCAAATTTACAAACGCAAAATTCTCATCTTTTGCTTATACAACGATAGAAACAGCAGATATGAGAACAATAGAACGTATTCGTGCCGTATCATTATACCCGCACTCGCTGGGAGAACCGAGCATACAATTTGGGCAACATAAAGCTTTCATTCCATATCTCTCTACAGTATCACGGTCAGGTCCGTCAGCTGTTCAGCCTTATCAGTTATTCTGAAAATGATCCCTTGTAGGTAAAGAATTTCTAAAGAAAATGCGGTTGTCTACAGCTGAATCAATCAACATCCACCAATTCACACTGGAAATGAGTTAGTTAAAAAGTTGACCATACCTTTACGTTTCAGTTTATCACAATCATATTAAGAGACAAACTTAATTATAAACCTTAGGCCATCTTGAAAGCTATCAGACAGCTAATTATGCTGTCTGTTGGTTACTGCTGTAAACACACAGCTAAGCACTATTAAAAAGGTTTGTTATACCCTTTATGTCTTGTACAATCACCAGTTGCTGATATTCACTTTGCTTGAATATTTTAGTTTATTAAATATGCTGTCACCGGATAACATCTTACTGGTTATTGTTGCTGGAAAATCCACTGGCATAGAGTTTCGCTTCCTCAAATGAAATCGTGTGTCCACGAAAGCATCGAACAATCAAAACAGAAGTTGTAAGTGACCTGTGCATCTACAACCAATGAATGCATAAATCGTTCGAAACAACTGCACATTTTGTTCAGTTAGTCATGAGAAGCACGATCATGAAGGGTTGATCATAATGCAAAAACCAGATGATTCCTATTTTTCATATCTTGCTTAGAAAGGCAGAACCACTGTTGCTCGATAACTTCCTGATTGAAGGACAATCAGAAATGCGTTCACAATCGTCCAAAATCTCTCACAAAACAATACGTAAGCAGATTTCCATTTTGCAGGCACAGGCAGCAGGCGTGATCGATAAAACAAACTGTTTGGGCGTTTACCTCAGGCAGGATCTCAAGTGGCAAACGGTAAGGAATTGACAGAGTTCAAATGATGTAAGCAAGCTACTTAAATTTGTTTTATTACAGAAAATTATTCCGAGAAAAACCATTAATTTGACGACGTGCTGACGCTAGTTACACTGGCAGTAAAACGAGATGATTTTCTGAGGATTTAAACGCTTAAATTGACTTAGCCAAAGTCACCAATAACTCCATTTCGCCAAGTCTTGTCTACATCAGTGAGGTTTTATAGCTTTTCATGTAATTACGGTATCCTACTGTAAATTCTGAAGGTGTCCAAATCTCTCTTATTCCCAGCTGAGGTCGTCACTATCCTTATAATGCAACCTGTTAACTTGTTAGCAGCCGTTAACTGGAATCACACCGCATACTTACTCCATTTATTCACCGCAAATCATCTTAAAGAATCCACCAGAAAGACAACCCTTCCCTGAACCATCCTTTCTGAGAAGTGAGACTATGCTTCTTAGGTTTACTTTCTACAAGGAATAAACAAATAAAGTGTATTTTTGGCAGAATTCAATCTGTTTGAGTCTTAAAAGGCAACAAACCTGATTTGTTGGTCGATTTGTACATCTGTATTCTCGGTCTCATTCATGTGTTCAATCAAAGCCTGAAAAGTACACAGTGAAGTAACAGTACTTAAAATTGGAATTCATTGGCTGGGTAATAGTGTAGTGTGAGTAGTAAAAATGACTTACTGTGCACACCCTTGGTAACAATCCTGGTGCGTCCTGGGTTTAAAAAAGCAGAAAAAAATATTACGTAAAATATTTTGTTAATCACAGTTGTAGCTCGAGTTTGCCAGAAAAAGCTTACTTCAGCGGGTAGTCAGTGTGACCGCTGCTGGGTGACAGATCCTTGTTAAGGAAGTTTAACAAGTTGCTTAAACCGATTAAAGCTAGAAAACGATTCTTGGAAGAATTTTCAGTTCGTGTAAATATCTCGGACAGTTAGACCCAACGGGTCCTTTTATGGAGATCGCTTTTGCTCTCAGCAACAGCTGGGTAAAGCTGCGTGGTGGTCAAGCAACAACATGGTCACAAAATATGAAGACCTTGACTGCTCCACTGACCAAAGTAGGCAGGCATCGTCTGCCTGGATGGGGTCCTCGTGATCACCCAAACCGCTGGTTAGAGACGCCATCCGAGATGGCGATGTGTCCCAGTCAATGGCGTACCTGTATCCATAACATTTCTAGTTCTTCCGCTTAGTCTTCTTTGATATTTCTTGACCTTCTTAGTAACGTTTCCTTCTATGATATTCCACGTCACTGTTGATTTGAGCGGAGGCCCGATGATGATGATGATGAAACGGCAAGTTTTAGGACATTACGACACGAGAAAGATACGCATTCAGATTGATGCAGCGTTACCGGCTGTTCACTCCTGCCGTATCACCTAGTAAGAGTCTTTGTCTCAATTCAAGAACCATGTCTAATTGTTTTTAGGTAATCAGAAGGTCGAGATTTTCTCAGACTCGTGTGAACGGTAGACCGTAATAAGCAGTTAGATTAAATTCTATGTACTCTTTAACAAATAACTAAGGAATCGATAAAAAAAGATTTGTTTCACAAACAGTATTTCGAAACAGTTGGTTCGCATCGATGATTGTTGCAAAGAACGTTTGCAGACATAGTATGTGTTATAATGACTGGTGTAACGTCTAATAGATTTGGGACACACATGTTAATCTGGTCTGATCCTGTAAGATGGGTGCCCACTCATATTGAGAACAGTACTGAAAGTGAAACACAACTGCACCTATAAAAAATATTCCTAACACTATCATCGTTATAAAGATCTGTGCATTTTCGTTCATCGTCTGTTCGCCAGGGTAAATGATGAACCACTACATAGTGGTATTGGACTCCAAGAGGTGAAATGTTACACTTTATCTATAGTCCTTCAGTGAGCTGCTAGCTAACTCCTTAAATGTTCTTAGATAATCTGGCGGCAAAAATCTGCGTTCCCTTTCGTGGTACTAGTGGACCACCGCGCATCACAGATTTCATTCTGGTGTAAGATAATCCACATTGACAGTTTACTCCCGTGAAGGCACCATTTGTGAGTATTGTTCAACCACCCAGACGACTAGTAGCCGATTAGTCTTTCTAACCTATGTCATAACATAACCATGCACAATTTATTCGTTAAGTGGATGGTGGTATGACTGTCAAGATCGTTCTCTAAAACAGATAACAGGTGCTCTAGATCATACACACGAATCGCGTATTGTGTTCCGGGCACCACCTGGAAAACATCAATTACCCAGCGATTTACTTATGAGCAAATGTTTCTTCCAGACGACCCTAGTTCTTCGACAGGGTTGACTTTTTGTTTTTACTTGCGACCTGAATCAAGTTTTTTTGGAAAAAGCTGGCTAGTAAAATTGTGTAATCATCACACATACTAACAAGTGTCTGCGCTGTAATTGACAATCGAGAACGGTTAAAACTAGGCGAATAAATGTAGCACCTATCAACATACAATTCTTGACAGTAGAAACAGACCGCAGTGCTATCGTCAACGAAGATCAACGAAGTTGGATCGGTAACATCTACTTTGTGTTGTGTAAGTAAAAGGCGAAAAACTTGTTTTTGTGGCTCCTCATGGAATATGTACACCGCGCACCGATTGTCGAACATGGCCACAAAAGCGAGTTAGTGTCGAATATGTAACGAAGTGTGAAAAAAAGTGTGAAATAGAAACAATCGTGGATTGTAAATCAAGCCCTGACGTGTATAAGTTACGGACGGTATTTGTATCCATGTTTGCTCATCACAGATTTCGCAGTTATTTTGGTTAGATGATGGTCGACATTATTAAAAAGGAGCGTGAGCTAGCGAACGGCCATGTAAGTTATACAATCACTCGGTTTGTGAAGGCAAAGCAATTGCGATAAGGAAAATCAACCATACGCTTTTGTTCAAATTCACACCAAGAACTGTTCAATGTTTCTAAAAATAACACTGGAATGACCACCGCTACATCATTAACACTTTCGTTTAGCTACAACCCGGCCTATAACTGATAATATATGTGAGGAAAGTCAGTAAAGACGCAAAACATTGTGCATTTGATTTGTGGCATCATGGAACTCTAGTGGTAACCTCAGTGCGTGAGAGAGCGAACCAAATACACATGTTTGGCCGGCTTTTACTACTACTCTTATCAGTCTCTTGTTGTTCCGTAAACCACAGTTTACAAAGAAAACCAAGCAAACTTGCTGAAAAAATAAGTTTATTCTTGAAAGGTTTGCTGTCATTTGTTTTTTTTGAACAACCTCTTCGGGTGAAACATTAGATGCATATCGTAATGGAACGTGTGAACCTTCAGCAGAAAGACTAAATTGGCAGACCGGCCTTGAAAGTCGCGCGTAGGTTCAACAACAATTTTTGAAGTTTTCTAACTTAGTAAGAAACAGAGTGCTGTGCTGATAAATCATTTTTGCATGGGACCTTGAAATATTTAGCTTCTCCCCCTCCTAAAGTGCGTACGATAAATAGGCAACTCCAAGGACACAGTTCGGCTTTTTCATTTCCGGTCCAAAACGGCAGTGCACATCTGTAAATATGAGTTACACCGGTTTCAGCATACATTCACCATGAGAATTCCTTTGCAGTTTTTCAGCAGAAGAAATACGGAAACTTCCCAATTAACCCTTGATTTTGAGAGGTATTATATGCGCCTGGAAACTCTGTAAATGGACTTTGATAGTTTATCCAACGTTTAGCTACTTGTCTAAACGACGAATTCACTGAACTGCAAAGCGGAAGACCATTATCTTTGCCTTCAAGCACAAGTTACTGACCTCCGGAATGATGGAGAATCGAGGATGTTAAACAACAGGATTCATCAGTAATCTTGGTAATTTACAAATGTTACTACCTATATTGGCTTCGAGTGTTCTTCTGGTAGCGTGATGCCATCAATATTAGTTGACACAGTGGTTTATTTTGATGTCACTTTAGCTACCTGCTTGTTGCTATGCGAGTTGTTAAAGTATTATGGGGTTCAGAAAAACCTCCTACTCTGAGAGATTGGTAGAATCAGGTTAGTTCTCGGTGAAATGTGGACATCTCGCAGGAGACCTGATTCTTACCTACAAAGTACTTCACACCTCTGATCATCCATTGATCCATCCCTTCTCACTAAATAATCATGAATGGTCAAGAGGTCACTCGCTGAAACCGAGAGATGGAAAATCAGGTTACTGTGCAGACAGAACTGCTTTACCATTAGGTTACGTTCAGACCGGATCGCACTACCAAACTCTCTAGTCACAGCCGAATCAGTCGAGAGTTTTAGACGGTTACCGGATTATAACGTATGTGAGAGATAACCGGCAGAGAAAGATTCCTAACCGTTTTATTAGTCCAGTATCACAGTCCACTGACTGTGCACCTCTGACGGAGTGCTCTTCTCTGTTTCAGTATGCGCTGCTGAAGTGGACAACGCCAGCAGTTTAATTGCGTCTACCAGTTTTTATTAACAACTATAGACCGCTCAACACAAGCTTTCATCGCCCGACACTCAGGCAAGAACGCAAAAATATCATCCGCCCTTCATAACACCCAATGGATATACGAGCCTATTTTACTAACTGTTTATATATTGAGGCTAAACATTTGAAGTCTTCGGTTTACTAAACATTAGGACGAAAACATTTAATGCCATGTTCCATTGAAGTGTGTTATGCACATGGCATGGTATGACTTTCGCGTTAACTTCAAGGGATGGCCTTAAGAAACGGCCAAGGTTAGGATTCTCCGGACCAATCATCCTACTGGACAGGTTGATCAGTCGTTCACTTTACTGGTTTTCGGTATATAGAAGAACTAATATTTTATAAAGGAATTTAAACTGCATGTGCTTGATCCGAAGTGAGCCTTTGGCTGAAGATGACTTCTTAAGACACTATGAACGAAAAAAGTACAGAAAATAATATCCATCTGCTTCAACGTTATCCACAAGCCAAGCTGACCAGACAGTTAGATCCGTACTTCTGCAACACTTACGCTGAGATAAATGAAGTTGAGCTCAAGGTAAACGTTACATGAGTAATAATGTGGGAATTTAATTCTCGTTCTAAATGGGCTTGAAGCACCTGATCATCATTGATGCTTCTCAGCGCAATGCGGTTGTATAGTGCGAACGTTGAATACCATTTAACTTCAGGTCGCTGAAAAGCCCTTACTAGTGACGGGCTTTAACAGCAGCAAGGCAGAATCCAGCCTAAAAATAACAAGCTGCGATCAAACAAGCATAAAGGACAACGTACAAGATTGTTTTCTTTAAACCATTAAGTAAAAGTAGAACAAATTTGTACGAAAGGATGTTGGGATGGTTATTTTGTTTTTGGTACAGTAAACTTACTCCATATTTGCTGTGTTGATGGGCGAATATAAATTAATCTCAATAAAAGTTTCTACGTGAGGAACGTAAAGTTTATTGCTAAAACGAGACAATTATCTATCCGATGTCAATAATCACACACATTAAAGTTCAGCAGTATCAAATTATTTGACAACTTGGAATTAGTATTTTTTAAATACTGAAATACTCTGAAAACGAAATCATTTGTTGACTGCACTCACAGGTAAACATTTAGGGCGCCTGAAATCTGTACGAATTATTGATTAACGAATTAGGACATAGCAGTCAGACAATGAGAATACTATCGATTTGACGAAATCTATGACTGGATGTAAACTGCGTTTGACCTGAGTGGAGGTTGCTGGCAGTCGTAATTTGCCACTTCTACCGATACTTAGCGTCATTTGATTTTGATATGAGTTTGAATGATGCTTTTCAAGTCTGAATCTGGAAACATAGAAAATAACCTTCATATTCAACAATCAACACCTAAGTAAAAACGGGTCAACATCCCACTACTATGAAATATGGGAAGTTTACAAGCAAACCACCATCCTGTGTCTTAAACAGGAACCAGTGTTTGAAAACTTATATTAAAACACAGTTCCATCAATTTTATCGTAATAAAATAGGGCACTCTTTTTGCACTGTTACTAGTCTGACAGTGTCATAACACGCTATGGAAGAATCACTAAAAGTCGTTCACTTACGTGTAAGTTGGGTATTCAACGAAGCAGCTTGCAACTGCGGCAGTTCAACAGGAAATTCCCCCCCCATGAAATTACTATTTGTACAAACAGAATTATTTAAAGTAACTCTTCAGTTACATGCTTGCAATCTGTTGTTTAAATTTTGTTCATAAAGTCGAGCACTGCCTACACATAAGTGCATTGCTCGTTGCTTCAAAAAGCACCCGTGGAGGAAGATTTTCCACGTGGGCCGAAGCTTCAGCATTTCCCTTATATTTACTTTGATTTTGAACAAACTGAAACCAAAGTATAACTCTGTGTCTTTTTCAACCACAGCTTCTCAGTATACAATGAAGTTAGTGACTGGAAACGATCACTGAGTGACAGATATTTAGCTTGTATCCACGTACAAAATTCAGGAACCTTCTGTTCACTACAACTGTAATTCATTCATTAACAGCTGAGCAGACATATTTTCTTCTGTTCTGGTTTCCTCAAAAATGTTATCATTCATATTAAACTAAAGTTGGTTATGAGAAAATTTCTCATTTGTTATGTAAAAAAACGGAAACCCACCTCATTCCATTCTCAATGCCCCGGACATATTTATATCTTTCTGGTGGTTTCAGGGGTATTCCGCCAACCCTACTGTTCTCTGATCAGTTCCTTTCTGTGCTGGTAAAGTCGCTAGCTGGCGGATCTATCCTTGCAATCACTTTGCTCCGACACATTCGACGTATTCTTTGTGTGTTGCTGTTTGGAAGTGGTTTCACGACCGACACCAGAAAGACGGCGTCGTCGTCACACATCAATCTAAAATTAACCAGTTCACATTGTCGCCAAATTACTCAGAATTGACTACGAAGTTGCCACCAGTCGCAATTTAAACACCGTTAATTCGGCCGCAGTCGGATTACGTAAACTTAACGTGTGCCACCAAAAGAAATTTATCCAGTCATTTTAACCATTGTGGCCACTGACGAACCGTAGCTACTCTGGTCACGTAAAAGTTTGACCCTGGCCGTGTATTGTAACATTCGGTCAACGTCCATTTTAAGCCCGACCATTTGACTGATCACTCGAGTCCGCATCTGATGTCACAACTTAAAGAACACTTTGGGGATTTTCCGATGTGTCGTGACACACCTTGAGAAAATTTATAATTAAAAAAAATCGAAAACACTTATTGGTCACATCGTTACGTCCACTTAAGTAAGGACATTCCAAAAAATCCTTGGAAGGTATAAAAAATCCGTCATGTTTGTTAGAAATCTCTCCCTTATGACTGGCGGTTGGTTAGAACAAGAGGATTGTCTGAAGGTCCACCCAACAACGTTGTGCTGTGACGACATTTACCCACGTAACATATGAATGAATAGGCTGATCAACTAAGCTTACTTTTGTCCCAAAAATGGTGTAAGTTTTCCCAGTTCCAGTCATTCCGTAAGCAAACAAACTGCTGTTGTAGCCTTCCCAAACGGACTTCATGGCCTCTTGACCGAGACAGTCGAAGATCTGAAATTCGTGAAAGAAACAGCATGCACACAAAATGACAACCCACCTCTAGCTGAAGCTCATTTTCATTGGAATTGGGGCGCTTTACAAAAATGTGGTCCAACGTGAAAAGTCTTCTCCGTTTGCGATTATCTGCTATGAGATTGCACTTGATGTCCTTGATATCAGTAAGCAACAGTTGATTTCCACGGACTGTAACGCATTCTTCCGCGGCATCTTCAAGCTCCCTGAATATTATAGTAAACAGTTTCATAACACATGAAGTAGTTCGACCAAAGTTTATGTAATTATTTTTCAGTTTACAATCAACTCCAACGTCCAAACAAACTGACCTACTCTGTTTTTATCTAAAGTACCCTTACCATATCAACTTCAAATCCGTCTCAATTCAGGATACTCTTCATTTACATGAGATATGGGTTCCAACTAATCCTAATCTTTTCACTAGGGTTCAGGACAAAATTTCATAATCATGTATTTCATAATCATATATTGTTTCCAAGTTGACCATCACTCATATTTGATTGCAGCGTTGGCATTCAGATAGACTTTCCAGCCAGCTTCTTTCGGAAAGAACCACTAGACTCGAGTTTCGCTCTCATTAGAGCTCGTCAGTAGTGCATATCCTTGCCAAGGCCGGGATTTGAACTCCGGACATTCCAATCATGAGGCAACCGTGTTAACCACTGCGCCATTGACCTCACATT
>QNGE01001140.1:0-34410 GCA_008508345.1 Paragonimus westermani | reverse complement strand
GACTACTCATCAGTAATCATTTCAGTCTCAGGCACATTGTGATATGTCACTAGTGGATTAATTCCTAAAGACTGATCACAGAACTGGTAAATTTTCTTGTGAACTTATGGTAAGCGATCTATTCGCCAGCAAATGGGTTGTCACCTATGTCGCACTGTGTTGTTACATTGCCAGAATGAGTTTCACTTGACCACTTCCACCTGAGGAAAATCAAAATGTGAAAGTTCTCCCGCCCGCAGTATCAGCTCTTTTTTGAAAGCTCGAAATTTCTGAACCTGATTTACTAAATGATATCTTTTCATTAAGGAACACTCATACTTAACTTCAATCTTAACATCTTCATGGACTAGTCCATTAGCCCTTTCAAGAAAAATGCACTATGTTTGGATCTCGCCTTTGTTAGTTGTTCGCAATTGAAAATAGTCTGTGCTGCGGTCAGGAACTAAAATCCGGCAATACTCTCACATGGAAACCATGCTCATTACCGAGCGTTTGACATCACATTAGGTTCCACCTAATTATTGTATCTGACTGCGTATGAGTAAAGATCGTCTGCAATAGATGACTGATCACTGGTATTTAGAGAATTTAACCGACATTCGTTTTTATTGTGTGCAGAGTCCTCGGATTACGAGCATGTCTCTCCTCCGTACTAACAGGCATTGCGGAATAAAAACTTCGAGCAAAAGGTGCGTACAACTCGCGATCAGGATACTGCTCATACTGCCGTTAACCATGCAGATTGTTCTTTTACTTCGGGGTAGCTAACAGACAAGTTTTTACAGGACCGGTGACTAGGTACGTCTGCGCCTCGGTTCACATTTGGACTTGCTGTGGTTATATGGTTATATGGCAAGTTTGCGTTTACAAATGACTGGCGATTCAGCCTCGAAAAACTTCAACAATTTACGAATCTCACCGAAATGACCATTGTAAACCGTCAACCCGGTAAACAGACACAATATATTCTATTTATTCTGAATGAGTGGATATTTTGCCGATGGACTCAACAGTAACAAGAATTGCTACAATAGTGAACAGAACTGTTTAAAAATGTTGAGTTTATAGTAAGGAGGAAATACGGCCAAACAAAGAAGTGTTGCGAAATTAAAATGCGATCAACCTTCATTTTATGCTCCCAGTCCTTTTGTGTTCGTCCTAAAGTAGATTTATGAGAGGAAGAAAAACAAAGCTCTGTGAGCAGTGGTTTGAGCAAACGAATTTTTCACAGTTTGTCCGCTATTGTTATTGCATACATACTTGTTGAACAGTCTTTGACATCACGAAACAATTTGGACAAAATGTTGATGGTGGCAGTATAGCCAACGAGTAAGGTGAAATATACCCCAATGAGAAGTAACGGATTTTGGTTTTCGTAATGACTGGACATCAGCCGCAACTGATTGCAGCTATCGCAGTCCCATAGAATTTCCAGTGGGCCCCTTTCGAAGAGAAACACCAGACCCGGGTTTAGCTCTCACTACAGCTTGTTGGCAGTGTATACGAAAATATATCCTATCTAAAGTAGAGAGATGCTGGAGCAAACGACGCGAGCTTGTATACTTCTTTGCTGAGTGCTTAATAACTATATTGGGTAAACAGTGAGGCCAGCTCGCGTGAAGCTGTACGCAGTCTTTGGCTATCAAACACTTATTCCTCTGATTGACTACCGGGTGGATATGATATTGTGCTCAGAGCATAAGAGGTCAGATTTGGAACCATATTTCTTGGAATCTTTATATGCTAAGTTTAACCAGTAACCCAATCGATAGTGGGTATGATGTTCGTCGACGTATAATGAATGAAGATCCCAGTGATGTGTTTACAAATAGTCCAACTATTTGCCAGTGTTTAGTTGAAACAAATTCATTTGAATACACGTTTTTTTATTTGTGAAATCATTACCAAATGAATTATGGAAGTACATGGAAATACGCGTTGGAATTCAGCCAATGGGGCGTATCTGTCATTGTTCATTCCAATTATTTCCAGTTAGTCAAGCGCCTCTGACAGTGATGCATAACAGCACAAGGTTACATAATGTTGGGAACCGATTGAGATTGTTCACCGGAAAGTCAAGGAAAGCTTGATTACTAGACAGACTGATAAGAAATCAGCAGCCGTATGTTGTCTCTAAAGTGTTTCACAAGCTTTACTAGCACTTATAAATTATAAATGAGTTCCGCTTTATCATTACATTAGAAGAAACTGAAGTGTCTCCAGTGATTTTAACTGTCTGGTTAATTCTAGTAAAAATTTATTTGGTTTAACACTGGAAACTGTTACACAAAATCCACTTTCTTAAAACGCAATCGTGAAGAAGCTTGGACAACCAAATAGCATGGATTCTCCTTATTACAATTGTGAAGTTTTCCCGGTTGCATTTTAAAATCCGCAATTCGATCAACCTTAATATGAAACACATCAATAATTTGACAATATCTTCAGTTTGTCCGATTAACTCTCAGCAAAATGTAAAATGCCATCGACAACATGAACTGTCAGTCACTAATTCGTGTTCTGGTCAAGAAACACTATCTGTTGAAAACTGGTTATACTGTCAATTTATAAACGTGATACTATCGTGCTATCAGTACAAGAGCTTCAGTCTGGAGATGTCATTCAAGTTCAGTCATTTTAATTGAACGTTTGCAGGTTACCACAAATCGACCAGGATTCGTTTGATATGATCCATACACCGCTCATACTTGAAAACATTTTTCGAATCAGACACATCGTAAGCTAACCCACTCACAAGTAAAGTCACTGTCAACGCATAATTAATGCAGTTAGTTACTTCCAAATTATTACATTCTAATCTTTGCACATATTAGTCTGCGTGTGATAATCCGTCGGCATTACTATCACGAAGTTAAAATAAGTCTTTCGCCAATGACAGTCGACAGGATCGCTCTCAGAAATTGTAGTTTAAGCTGGAATCACAGAGTAAAATGCATTTGCCACACCATTTTGGGTAGCTGCTGGGACAGTTAGGGGTAGGATTGACTTTCAAATGTGGTTCGCTCTTAAGTGATCGTACCGCACGGTTACATTTGATTCACTTGAGTAAGTTGAGTAAATTTAAAAACATTACATACGTTAGAGCAACACATAAGCCATCATAAAATTTATTATTTAATTGGAAAATGAGCAGTAGCTGTATTTTCTTCCGTCTGTTGTGTGGATTACGTAAAAGATGAGTCGGTGAGAATGACATAGAATGGTCACTTGACTAACTTTCACGATGCCGGCTTTGAAAAGACAAAAGGAACCCCGTTTGCTGATTGACATTGTGAACAAAAAAGCTTCGTACGTGAAGCAATTCACGGAAGTGCCCGCAATAGGGTATAGTATAAACAAGAAACAAAGCTGGTTTTTGGAACTGAGGATTTTGGTCAATATAAATAGAACGTTACTCACAGCTGTTGGATTTCCATAGACTTTCTGTCGCGCTCATTTGAAAAGAAACACAATTCAGACTTCTCGTTTGTTAGAGCTCATCAATAATCAGGACTCCAGTAATCATAATACCGCTCACAGTGTTTGGAGTTTTGTGGTTCCAACTTTAGCTGACGTCCTACTTGTAAAACTATCAATTGCGGTCGTCAAATTATTCATATTGTTTCAATTTCTGTCGAATAGACAACCGAAACGTTTATCAGAAACGGATGTGGCTGGGAGTTTGCATGGAATAACTCACTGGCGTCTAACGGGAGGTCATTGACGCAGTGGTCACCAGGGTCTCCTAGTAAAAAGCCGTGTAGAATTCCAATCTCAGCCGCGGAACAGACGTTTACCGCTGCGGAGCTCTGACAAACTCAAAATTCGAGTATAGTGTCTCTTTTTAAATGAGACTGACTGAAAAATTCATGGGAATGCAACATATGCGATCACTCGTGAGTGTTGTTTAATTAAAGAAGATTACGTCAGGAATTCATTAATAGAATCAAGCAGTCAAAAATGAAAAAGTCAGATGCCCCGCGAACATTTACATCAATGAGTTTATCAGCTACATTGATCAGTCAGTTCGTTGCATTATTTAGTGGACTTCATATAACAGGGTGGATTAAGAAGGCAACTGAGTCCAAAGATGACATTTTCGATCTTTCGAGTGGTTTCATAACTCAACTAGTAAAGAACTTGCCGCGGCTGGGCCTACTGTTTCTCTCGCTGGTTCGAATCCAGCCGAAATCTAGATTTTTCGTGACCACGTCTCTTCTATATTATATGTGGGCATATTTATGAATATTATCATCGACCACAAAGAGTTTGATGCAATTAAAAGAATCAACAATTTTGCAACAACTGGTGTACCATCAATTAGATGTCGTTACCTTGCTTTTTAGATGTACACTATTAAACGTCAGATACAAAGTTCAAAGGTAAACGATCTTCTCTTTCTATGGCGATTGTAAAATACACATGTGGAGAGATTTTGGATAAGACAAAGAGTGTATCAGTGTAAACAGTTAAAAAGGAGAGTAGGATTACCTCATGCAATATGTTAACTCATGGACATCAAATGTTAACACAACAGACCGGCAGAAATACAGAGATCACTGTAGAACTGGCAAACCCGCACTCAGACAAAGATACGATGACTCTCAGGGCTGATTTAGGGCTGTGGCCAGCTGATCCGCGTGTGTGTGCAGGCCGAGTAGTGGACTGAGAGTCTCAACCGCATCAGCCGTGATTACAAAGTTTGGCAGTGTGTTTCTGAGCGGTGGACCCTAACTGGGAAAATTTTTCTGTGCAGACGTCTGTATAGGCGAAACGCCAAGCTTCATATTAGCATTGTTGGTCCAACTACCAACTACTTTCTCGGTTAGTTGGCTTGGGAGCACCGCAGGTTACCTTATGCAGACGTTTCCGCATATGCCTACAGGGAATTTGTCTGCAAAAGACTCTAAGATTCACTTTTACAGCTGTTCGTTTCTTTATGCTATATAATGATCATATCATCAACGAGGTTCTGCTAATAACGTTTGTTAATATCTCTTATGAGTAACAGGCACTCGTCATTAGAATTCGCTATCCAACTTGGAGTATACAGTGATAGTTCGTAGACAGGGCATCAGCTTCTCCGGTAACTTACCCAGTAACCACTGAATGAAAAAATGAATCCCCAGACCACATCTACTGTGTGATCGCACACACTTTCAAAGTTTAGTCAGCAAGTGCCCAGTTTTACGACGGGCAATTCGTAAAACTTACCAGACAGCTGTTTTTACTCTTAGGTACTACAGGATTCCATGAAGAATAACATGAAGTGTTCCCCCAAATTCGTCCGCTTACGCCCAATGGCCACAGTAGAAACTGTCACCGATGCGCTGCTCTCATTGTCTTCCTGGATACTACTACTAACACTTTCATCATGCAATATGGCTGCCCGAGGTTTTTTCCAGAAAAAAACGTAGAACGCTATAAAACAAGTGACAAAATTTTACTGGCAGAAACTGATATATTCTGTGTTAAGAATTATCCTGTAGAGTTAAAGTAAGAGATATTTGAACTGGATAATACATCGTTATACGAGCGGACGTGTTTGCTCGCCCAACTACCAGTCCCAAGAGCATCGCTTATTAGGCAATAGTTAAATCAATCAGTGGGCATCCGAAGCGGCTCACATCAGTACGTGAACTGGCGGATAAGGGTTTCTGCAGGTAAAACGAATTTTGTTTAGAACTTCACTCAGACAACCAATCATTGGTAATACTAAACGTGGACATATTCACCAGTGTATTAATAATTCTTAGGTGAGCGCACAAATTCTTGCACATCTACTACCTCATATCTTACTGACGGAAAATGGGCGGTCTGAAATGAAGTATATTTAATTGCTGCAGCGGATTTTGAAAGGGTTAAGTGAAAACGTCTCTTGATTTTCATTACTCTCGCGGTCTTCGTATTCAAATTATGGAACTGATCTGCAGTGCCGGGATAAGTAGACTGGGAGTTGGGACCACATGACTATTTCAGGTGCAAATGTCAAAAATGGCGGGGGAAAAAGTTAACTATTCCGGACAAAACTGGCTAAATCTACAGGATCAATCAACCAACGAAATATTATTTACCACACACAGTAGTCGTCAATTTCAACTCATTCAAGCTAATGTACACCTGGGTAAAGTTATTTAGAGATTATTACTGGTTCCATCTTGATGTTCACAGTCAACCAACCATAAGCAACCATCTCAGCATAATCCAGCCCTTCATTTGTTTGTCTTGACCAGGGCTTGTAATATTTATGTCCTTTGTGATCTATGATCCTTCTGTTTTGAATAGCTCACAGATTTAATCAGTGGTTCTTCTGGTCTGAAAAGTCTTGTGTATCACTGATAAACTCTTACCAATCAACATTTCCACCAAGCGGTTAAAATTCATTCCTGGACAACTCTGCACTGGTTAAAATTGTACAATCCTTCTTAAGGCACGATCATAAGAGCCAAGAACGAAGTGATAACAGATTCGGTGATAACACTAAATGTATTAGGGTTGGTTACCAGCACATCTCGGAAAATGTATATTAATAATTACCAAAACGCATGAAAAGCCCCGTGGTCCTTTGCACATCAGCTGTCTTAACTCCACTTTCGCAAACGACGCTCATAATGCTGGTAGCTTCGAGATGTAAGGCGGAGGCGGTCCAAATCTAATTCAAACTCTGCTTAAATTGTGAGCCCAAGAAAGCAGAAAATCAGTCGTATGGCGTTCACTTGTGGGTTAGTTTCATCAGATGCTAATTTTCAGATCCATCAGGTCCATTTTATCCATAAAGTGTCCTCATTTTACGGAGAAACACAAGGCAAACTTGTTATGAGTTATTGTGTCGGCAAGTCTCAGATAATTCGAGCATTATTTAACAAGATTGTTGGCTCTTAAAGTGGTTACAATGGCAACACACACAAAGCTGGATTTCTATTCTGTAAACTTCGTTAGGTAATGGACCAGAATTGGCATGTGATTTCTTAAGAGGTTTGCCCAGAGGACACAATTAACAGAATTATGGATATCACATCCGATTGTTTTTTTTTAAAAAAAAAATATGTGGTGGCTGTTTTTTAAACTGAGTACTACTCCAAGACAGACTTCATGAAAGGGCGAAAATCTCTCCCAGGAAACATTTTTACGTCCTAAAAGATTGGTTGCATTATTTACCTCCATTAAATGGCCAAAATTTTCAGAACCACGTGTGACGAAATCGAAAACAGTCCAGTCCATCCCGGCAGAATAAAACACGATAATCTTGTCGTGTCAATCCAACGCAACGGTTAGCTCGTTTGTGCAGATCTGCAATAAGCATTAATCCGATATTTATGCAAATATCGAGAGTGATGGTAGGCGACTGAATGATGAACCTTGTTTCAGTCTTGTTGTTGTTCTGGGCAACGTCAAACCAACGCCCACAAAAGGCCATTGCACACGAACAATGCTGTTTATACAGCTCTGGGTTCATAAGCAAGTGTGTGAAAGGTGGTCGAGATTTCATTTAGGAGTTGACACATGGAATTTTTTATTCAAATTATATTCTGTGAATATAATCTCTTCCTACTCATACTGATAATCCGGTTCTGTGAAAAGCCAACGCAGAGATAATCATCTTTTATGTTGACCGAGTGCCTTTGGATTTAAAGGGTTGCTACGTTGCACTTGACCCGTTGTGAACAGCTGCATGATCATTTCTTAAACGGAAGCAAATACTGGCTAGTAAAACGTTGAATATATGTTTTAACTTTTGATCAGAATGACATGTATATATTCTACTGTTCACCTTACACTATCAGCAAAGCAGACGACAAACAAAACAGTTGACAGCACACTTTCTGTTAGGAGGACTATAAGACCTGCCCAAAAATTTACAATAAAACCCTAGCAGTAAGCATGAAGATGCACGGGGCTCCAGAAATTTGATTCTCCCATTCACTACTTCCCACTTGTTAGCTTAATAAAAATCTTCGCCACCAGAGTAAAGACACCCCACGAAACCAAAAACCTTTCGATATTTTGTGAAAGTTTATGTTGCGATTCGTAATGCATACCACTATTCATATTGTTGTCAGGTTAATGAATAAGTATTCCACGAACAATTGTGTCATGAAAGTTTTGTGCGGCGTTATCCTGATTTTTATATAAAGCAAATGGCTATTCTTTTTTAACTGATTTTGGATGTTTTTCTGGGACCATAATTAGTCGATAAGTTTATGTTGCAGATTACGAACGAGATGTACTATATTTCAATGGAATGTTCACATGAGTTTAGCTGTTTGAGCGTTTGCGCTGTACAACGGTTTCTAAAAGAAACCCAGAATTGCGACAAACTAAACGGCGAGTACGACACTTTTCCGCCAGAATGATAAAATGCACTCACTGACTACAAAATAACCTTTCGCTCATGCCTACCAAACTCAACGTTCAGAATCCCTACCACACAAAAACTGAATATTTTGCTTGCTAAATTAGATAATGTTCAGTTTCGAAAGTTTAGTAAATCAACCGGCTTAATGTAATAGGAATTATATCATACACTGAGCAAGTGTTAGCCGGAAGTCAGGAGGCCGACAACTTTGGACAAACAACTAACAACCAACTGAACGGCGCGTTTCATTAAAAGAAACTTTTTCAATTTGCTGCAATTCTTTTTGAATTATCGATCAGCAACTGAGGATTTTTATTTGTCCCAGTTGACCAAGAATCTCGCTGAACAGCCGCCTTTGCTCATGTTCAGAACCAACAGACTAGTGTTCATTCCTCGGTCCAAACTATACTATGCTATACGCGGACGCGCTATTAGGAGTGTTGATTAGTGTCTGAACGATCAACAAAATGTCTCCGAATACGAGAGGTGGATAGGAAAAATAATGACAGTTGATTTAGGTTTATTCAAGTTGTATAGTAATGACGAATAAATCGAAAATGAAACGGAATAATTAGCTGGTGGTTTATCCACAAACCATTCTTCAAATTGTGCATCTCCAGTGTGCGACCTCAGATGATCGCGGTTTCTTGGTATCTAACAACGGTAGGACTCGTTTCGTGAGCAGCCAAAAAATGACTGCTAAGAGTACAGCGAACATTGGATGAGTTCTTGTCCACCAACTCTGGCCTTGTTACGCCATTTCTTATCTTACTGCAGATATGTTAGCGAAGACTGCATTCTGGCTTATAGCATTTACTAATTATCGAAACATCTACTCAGCAACCCTTAAACTGGGAACCAAAATGAAGTGATGGGGGCACCATATTCTCAAACGGGTAGGCCACTATACATCTGTCACTGCAGGATGTATCCGCCTACTCCTGTTGCCATGGTTGATTAACCCGTGATCGTCACAGGTAACTCGATCAGTACACACGTATACGTTGGAGTTCACTTGACTTCTCCCCCCAAAACGCAAATTTGTTTCTGTCTGCTCGTCTGTTTAGCGTTTTCTTTGTGCAGGCTATTCGACAGTACCTTAAAGCTACTTTAACATTTTGAAATGCTGCATTGCAACTTTTTCAATCGTGTTCGATTTTCTCTATATCCATGACACACCCATCATGGAACCGGGAACATATGACCTTGACTCCTCTATCTACTGTACAAACGTCTGAACTTACTAAAAGTAGAGGCCGACCGCTTTGTTCAACCTGACTGGTAGGTTCATACTATGGCTAAATCAACCGCGGATAATATTGCACTTTAACAAGAGAATTGGTCAAGCCGAGCGCTACTCACTCACAACTAAATCGGCGTGCTTTAATTTGAAAATTCCACCTTCCTAATAGTGCAATCAGTTGAACACTGGCCAGTATGTTGTCCTAATAAGTAAGGGTACCCAAGTTCAACTCCTGCAAGTGCTCTAATGATGACTTCAATTAAAAAAATATCGACTGTTCAAGAAGTGTACCAGAGTACAGAAACACTGAATATTATTAACTAAGTACAGTTTGCACTCCAATTCCTTAGGCTCGAAGTGTCGGATTATAAACGGTTAAACGGGAAATAGTATTTGTAAAATTCTTTATAGGGCAGCACACATAACTCAATCAAGGGCTATGGTAGGCATGTGTTCACAAGTGAAAATTCAGTGGACAACGGACGATGTCTAGCTAACTATGTTCATAAAAAACTATCAACCATTCTTCTCGCGCCCTGAGTTCAGCTGTGAGTATCGTTTGTCATGTTGATCGCACTGTTACACTTTCTCACTAGTTCAGGAACTGTTATTTTTGCTATCATACCAGTAAGGCTTTGAAAGCTGGTGTGGTTAGGTGAAGTGAATTCAATTTTAAACTAATTACTTCATTACTGCTTTCAGCCCCTACAAATGGCCTGCGTCGTTGAATTACATGGGCACATCAGACCCAAATTACAAGGCAGTTAGACAGCCAGAGCAAAGCGCAATAGATAATCGTTTGCTATGTAAGCCCAAAGAAAAGAAACGCATCCACTATGTCCTTCAAAGGTCCACTCTGCGAATTCTGTTGAAAGTTTCAAAGTTTGTTTCTGAATTGGTTGGAAAACCCGTTAATAAAGGGTATGATGTCTTGTGCGCCGTTGTCCGATGTTGCTAAATTAGTGTGCGCATGGTCAGGTCTGAAAGAGTCGATTGGGTAAGGAAAGCCAAGGTGGTTTGATGCAGCTGTCTCAAACTTTTCATTAAATTGCTTCAGAATGAGGCAACAAATCTGAAATGATGCGGGTTAATAGAACGTATGATTTTCGGTGAGGCCCAAAAACCAGTTGAATAGTACATACGTGAGGACAAATAATCAGTCAACGTTGACTAGAATATTGACGCGGACAAAATGACGAATAAGAAACAGCAGGAGATTGAGTAAGGTTTACGAGTCCAAACGAAACCGTAGAGTACGCTTTGTATCGATTTCTAGGTTCATCTAATAACCGATTTTGTCGTGCCTGTTGTTGAGAGTTGGTTCACAGTACAATCAAGCAAATTAAAAACACGGAGAGAAGTAGCAACTGAATTCGGGAGTTTGTTGTTCAACCAGCGCCGCGACAAAAATATTCACGATGGATTTAGCGGATAGCGTAGCCGAGGGCAGCCTTCAGAATAAATTTCGAACACAAACTGAAGCGGATACTCTAGGAACTGCATCAAGTGAATTCTAGTTTGCCCTAGAGAACGGTTTCTTATCAGTCTAGCGTTGTTAATCAACTTGGAGCTGTTGGGTTCCGGTTCCCCTTTTTTATCTGCGAAGCTCAATCCGGAACCGATTCATTTACCTGAGAGAACGTGGTTAACTATCCCTAGTTGCTAGTTGCCCACACGTAAGTCACCTCTATCTAGTTGATGCAGGCTAACTCGCTTCAAAACAAGCAGGGACAAATTGTGTGTGAAACATGATTCCAAGACAGTGGCTGCGACTGCAAAGTTTAGTCTAATGCCGACAGGACTCTTGGTGATATGTCACACAGTCCGACAGTCACAGGTGCTAGTAATGATGATGTGCTTCAGCGGTTGCGTACTTGATCCGCAAATCCCCCAAAGACGAACTGCGTGCCGGTAATAATCCTTTATGATAACACTCACACACATGGCTAGAATGTAAGAGGCAGATACCCATGAATTAGAGCTTTAAGTTTCCCTCTATGACACTTATTCTGCAGACCTAACACTCGGGGAAGTTTACTGGCTTCCAACATTGAGCTAGTTAAGTGGGTCACACAACCAGTTTATCTCAACGTCCCCTTTAGCACCATGCAGCGTGAGTCAATAGCGGAATCATCAAAATAACTACCAGCGCAACCATGACATATCCTGTCGATTCACACCATATCATCAAACCAGCCTTTTCTTTCCATCCGATTCACTGAGTCAAGGCCAGTCCCTCAAAAGGTGTGAAACTCCGAAATGTGGCCATCGCTGAGGTGATCAGAATCCGACTGAATAATCTACTCTTGTGTGCGCAGAAGCTCTTTGTTCAGGTTGTGTGCACACCATAGCCTACCACCCACACCATGACCGATCAAACTGCTGCGGTTCGAAATGCCTCATAATTGCAACGCAAACTTATCAGAACGTTGTCTTCATATATATATATATATATATATATATATATATANTGCTGCGGTTCGAAATGCCTCATAATTGCAACGCAAACTTATCAGAACGTTGTCTTCATATATATATATATATATATATATACGACGTGTTGGACTTCAGCTGAACTTGTTACTTGTATTGTTCACTTCACCCTGACAACAATGTTTCACATAAATGTTACGTATTTCGCCTGGTGAAGAATAACCCAAAACCAGCTTGATCGCCACACCGTTTATGCTGTGGACTAATTTGGGGGATTTTTAACCATTTGAATAAAATTTCACTGTTGTAAATTTTTGCTGGAGTCATCTCAGAGCTTACCATATTGCATGAGTTTGTTGTAGCGTTTACCAAAGTATTTTTTACTTTTCTCATACTTATCTAAGTTTTTGTGAAGACTCCTTTTCTGCTGACTGGTGAAATTTTTAAAAGGTAGTCCAGTTATAAGCGAACGCAGCGTCAAAGTTATTCTGACTACACGTGTGATGTAACTTCTAGATATATTTCCCTTTTCAGAATGGTCTTACTGGCTCGATTCTTTGGTTTGCTTCACGCTTCTTATCTCCATTCTTAGTTGCTGGTTTAAAAGAAGTCTCCTAGATTCCAATCTGTAAAGTGCATGGACTAACTATAGCCGGTTAGTTGATTGGATCCCTTCAAGTTAGTAGACATTTCACAAAGGCTGGAAGACCAACCTTTTTACTTCTTATGTCTAAATTCCTTCACCAGTTCACGTACCGCAGCACCCTGTTTTCTAAATTCTCGCATACTTTCCTGTTGATTGCACTGTCCTTTACTTAATTCGTTGTTATTCGTACAATGTTTTTTAAAAAGTAACAGACTTTTCGAGACATGTATCTATCAGTCATCTTATTATGCGTTCTAATGAGTGGTCAGTAATTTAAAATGTCAGCTGTATCTAAACCTTGCTTGATTCCACTCTCCCTCATTTTACTGACCTCAACAGAGTTGCGTCCACCTTATAAATCGAGCGAATTGGTAAGTCTGTGTATAATCATACCTCATTATATGGTTCTATCATTATTCTCCACTTACCGTGAGTTCTTAGCAAGCCAGAAAACTTTTCACCAGAGTTGATCATGTGTTCGTTGAAGACAGGGTCATGTGAACGCTGAATAGATCTGTCCTCCGAGGCAATGAACAATTTCTGAAGAATTAGGTCTATTGTTCATCGTCACACAATATCACTACTGCACCATTTTTCAAGTGCCTACCAAGTTCGTCGCGAACACATATTAGTATGCAACAGCCACTCCCGTTTTTAATGTTATAACAGTCGAGTTTCCATAAGCAGGAGTTGTCTGTCTAATAAATTGTTAAGAATGAATTTTAAAATTTTGCTAGTTAAGAGGGTTAGTAACATAAACAACATGAAAAATGGACATTATAACACTAGTGGTTTTCACAAATATGTTTAAACCAACATGAAAAACTGGGAAGGCTGTGAAAAAGAGGAAAGTGCTGTCTCTATTTTTAGCTGTAATTGTACTACACATTTGTATAGTCAATGTAGATTCTGTTCATTGATTTGTACAAACCAAGGGTTGTTACAAGTCACATTAGAGAGCAACGAAAGGCTGCAGCTAATGGCATGTTTAGTCATCTTTGGAACCAAAACGTATGTTGCTTACAATTAGACGTAAAAGGTATGGAATACATTTTGTTCTCTGCTTTTAAATTGCGTCGTAAGTCTTGCTTCTTTGTTCACCGCGGTTTGCGTACGTTTACATGCATCGAATGATAAGTATGAGCGGACGAAGTGAAGATTGAGGTGGCTGAACGTTCTCAGTTGGCATCAGATAACTTCCCTCAGGTAACCCATGAAACCGTGCCTATTTGCCTAATGAAAGTTGCACACTAACTGTCAACTCACTGAAAGCCTCTCCATGAATCATGTCCTTGGTTCAAACTCGCCGACTTCCATGCGACATACTGATGACTGGACAAGCGGAAATGAACTACAAGTTGTGTTCATCCCCAAGTTCCAGTCCAATGCGGTTACGGATGACAACACATGAAGGCACTGAACAAGGCATTTTTACTTTGTGGCCGGTAAGGCAGAAACGCTTACAGAAGTGAAGCGGCGAAATTCATTTGGGAACTAAAAGTTGAATATCACAACACCGGTAAACAGAAGTGAGCCACTTGTTTGTATGCATCTAAACTGAACACGGACTTACACAACAGTGACTAGTAGATCCTCAACTCGTATCCTCTATTCCTTTACTTACAGACAATCATTTCGAATTATAATTGTGGGATTAATTACGACACCAGTAAACTCTTCACACGCCCACTCAACTCACTGCTACAATATGCCTTACGTACACCCTTATATTTTCTTCAGCTGATGAACAAACGACTCATGGAACTGAATTCATGACGTTGGAAACAGCCAAAAGTTTTCCAAGCATTTCGGTAAATAGCCGCTACTATTACTGGCAAAAGCCATGGAAACAAAGTCGTATCAGATCTTAAAAATAAGAAGAGCGAGTTTTATGAAAGCTGAAATAAGTGGGGATAAAAGAAGAGGAATAAAAACGCTTGAGTACAAAAAAGTACTTAAGTATGACTCTGGTAAAAAAAGTGTGAAAGTGTGGTTGGATGTCTAGTCCAAAGGAATTTTGAATACGATTTCTGCAATATATGAAGTAAGAAAGGACTGTAAAATCTACACTGTTTACAAGGAACCATGGGGAAATTTGAAAGGTACTTTCAGGATCAATCAAAAATGTCAGCGTTTTCGACATCAAACCGGGAAAACACCTTCAGAACAATACATCCGGCCTGACAGCAATTGTGACGACAAATCGATTGAGTGGGAAATGAAAAATACTACTACAAGTTCATCATCAGACTAAATAAATCACATTTACATAGCAAATTTCACAGGGGAATCATTAAGAGTGTAAACGGGGAACGGGTGGTCAATGAGATCAGTCAATTCAATACTATATTGCAATCAAGTACCCATATGAATCATCGGTCTTGACAGGCTAACAAGGTGTGAAGTTGGCCGAGGCAGATCCAAAGCCTTAAAAAAACGTTTCTGAGTGTACAGGGATGGGTTTAAAATGAGTAGAAAATGTAGTAATGGCAGGCTTCAAGCGACGCACATAAATGTTGTTCTGAACTGGGCGAACATAGCTAAATGAAGTGACCACGTTACAAAGTTAATTAACGAAAGCTTTGTACAAGCACCAGAAAGGATCCAAGGCAAGGGTTCTATGTGTTTTCAAGTTGAACATCACTCGCATTTGATCGCAGCCTTTGCGTTCTATAAACGTATTCTATATGTAATCGAAAAATGGACAATCTTTAAAATGTCTTCCAACCTTGTACGTTTCACAACCCAAATAGTGTTTTGAAAAACAGACGGTTGCCTGAAACAAATACACCACTATCAACCGCTGACGAACTGCTGACAATAACCGTAAGATACGCGTTGCGAATTTACGCTGTGAAGGACAACAATGAATTAAAACTGAAAGTTCAAAAGTTGGTTTCTTTAGTTGTGTTGTTCCATAAAATGAAGACTGTATACCGTTGGTTAAACCTGCTTATATCTATCACAGTTTTCGTAGTTTTGTGGAGAAAAATCCGATAGAAGGTGTACATGAAAATTTCTGATTTTCCAGTGCGGCTGTCGGAGTTTAGTGATCAGGAGCCATTTTTTCAACAGAAGCGGCAAGTAGCCGGAGTTCCAGATTTTCTCAACAGATGTACAACAAACTTTGCCTTCTATAAGAATACTTCTACAACTTGGGAGATAAATTCAGGAAACAGATGGGGTTGTTTACATTTCCTTATAACTCTATGTTTACACTTCGTTGGTTTGTCAGGCTGTCTCTATGAACTCAAAGAATAAACAACCAGTAAATCGCGCAAATTTTCATTCTTTTCGAATCTGCAAAATTTGCCGATTGGGCATGTGGTTTAGTTTAAACTCGGCAGATCTTCTAAGTTTGCTAGAGATAAACCAGCTTTATGCGGAGTGGACCTGAGAAACACAAGACCTCAGATTTAGCTTAATTGCCAACATGTGGATGTTGTTTAGATCAGTGTATAACATTTCTTTCTCACTGCCATTACAAGAAAAATAAAGTCTGCAGCCTTACAGTGGACTTTTTAACGTGTCAATGAGTATTTTCACAGCGAATCGGTAAGACTTTCATTATGTTGCAAGGAAAATGTTACGGCAAAACGTCATCGCATAACTTAATCTTCCCGCTCGCTGGTCGGGCACGTCACCTTCATTCAACTGCCGCCGTTTTATGGTCTCTACCTACCAGCCAACTAACATAAAACTACCGTAGATGCCTGTTAAGTATGATATTCAGGTTACGTCTGTGAGCGAATACCGAATAAAGAAAGACTGTGAAATCGGCACAACTGTCTCCAAAGAACACGAGGACGTTGTGAGTGTTATCGGTGCTCCAAAGGTAACTGTAGATCTTTTGTGTTGCCTTGCGCAGGAAAACAAGAATACTTCTCAGAGTGGCCGAAGTCTTATGTGAAAACAATTGAGGCAGTTAATGTTGGTTGAATTGGACAGTAAACGGTATAAATGTGTAGTTCATTTTGCCAAACATCAAGATAGACCTTTGAATTTCATACATTGTTTTTGTCTCCTTCATGAAAGCTTGTCTCCTTTTTTTTGTTTCTTTGTGGACTAGATGTCTGAAGTTGCAAGTAAACATTTTTATTGGGAAAGGTTCGAAAACCAATTCTACACCGTGTTGGATTGCATACGACCAAGATATAATCAGAGGATGTTCAGGTTAACCTGCCTGTTCAGAATACTCTCAGATGGAAATAATTCGGCACTCTGTTTGGGTGGTCATCACAGAATGTGGTTCATAATGAGGGCATCAAACGACGTCCCAACGTATCCGAAAACTTAGAACTCAAACGGTTATCTAAAATGTGCAGTTCTGTATACAATGAATAAGACGGTAGAAATGTGTTCACGTATTTATGATAACCAGTTGTCTTCAACAAGGCGACCATAACGAGTTGACGTAAGTGGACGTACCCATAGGCTGTGACTCATACGTTGGTCTGTTAACTTAATTAGTCCTTCAGTTTATTAGAAAAACGGTTGCTTATCTTTAGGTTCCTTTTTTAGTTTGTTTCAGTTGATTATCAGCTTTGCGTTTAGGCACACCTGTGACTGAATTTGAAGTTTGCTCCGTGAATGTTTACGCGTAGTTACCTACTTGGTTCCTGTGATGCAACCTGTGAGCATATATGGCACACGAGTATGTCTTGGTGATAAGTTATAGATGCTACCCAACCTGGTGGTTGGTATTTCGAAGTCATGATTGCGATTGAGTATTTTCGAAAATTTCGCTTCCTCATCCGTACTTATTATGTTAGACTACTATTCTCCCCCCATAAAACTTTGAACGCTGGTGTTTTCGGCTTATCCACCGACCCTGTCACAAATGTTCGTCGTTTCTGTTTAAAGCTGATGATACGACGGTAAATATCGACTGAATGAACATTGACTTTCATTGGTGAGTGGTGCGGATTTGGTACATATAAGCTGAATCACACTCAAAGCTTATTGCCCCTTTCATATCCAGATGGACGTTTTTAGCTGATCCGTTACGAGGTTCGCCTTTCGTACAGCCTATTACTATTGTGTATCATTAAGAGAATCAGGATCTAAACTGCGGTCCACCACATCGTAGATCGGTTCTATTGACTAACTATCAGACCTCCATCAGACATCATGTCCAGAAACCCAACTAATTATTGAATGTGATTAGTAATGATTTTGCTTTATATGGAGACAAACAAATTCGAATAAATTATGAACTCGACTTGCTAACGAAAACACCAAGCTACTGATCTGCTGTAGTGGTTTACTCCCGGAACTTTCTCATCTTATAGAGTTACTAATGAGTGCAGAAAGAAACAATCCTCAAACTAGGTTCTTTCCTGAGTATCCACTTAGTCTTAAAAATATCGAAATAAATAACCGGTGCTAACATCAAAAACAAATCGTGTTATAGATTTCTCGAGCCTCCACCAGCATGGATAAACCCGTCTGCATTTGGAAATCTCAAATTTAGTCAGTATTTTGTTACCCAACATAACATAATATAACAAGTGCCTGGTAGCACAAGAACGAGGCCGCACAGTTTTTAAATTCAAACGAAACTATAAATATGACACCGTACGCTCTATGCATACAATTTGCTGCTTTCCAAAACATAGACGACGATGACAATATAAGGGCTGTCTTAAAAATCCATTTCACATTATTGTCGAAACTTCGTTGCGTCGGTAGCCAGAACTCAGTAAGTAGGGACAACCGAGTCTTCCGCTGTTCATTCTTCTAAATGTAATCCGTAGCTTGAAGAAAATTAGAACATAGTATAGCATGTGCATCGTTTATGCAAGCAGAATCGTAGGACTGTGTCGGCTGTATTCATGGAATCAACTGCCTCGCTTTTTGCAACATAGCTTGCAAAGTAACGTTCACCCATTTTGAGCTGGCGGCATCTGACCTAAGGTGTACAGCAATCGGACGACGGATATTCACAAATTAATTCAACACATTTCGCTTGATCGACTGATCATGCTCATATAACAAGCAACGTCCGAACAAGAGACGATGCTTCTAATTTCATTACACGGTTATCACAAATGACCCTATCGAACGCTTTGTGATTCGCTTCTTTTATATTTGATCAATTTTCTGATTCACCCACTTAAAGCTTTCAATTGAAATCCTGGCTGTAGGCCAATAACCAAAGACTGCAAGAATAATCACGTCAGCAGATATTCTTCATCTGGTGCTGACAGTCAATGTGACCGCACAGGATAATTCATATTTTGTGGATAGCTCACCTTCTTGCTTCAATAGAGCTTCTTTGTTAGAAACCTCTTTAGCTCATTGGCTGAGGTAAGTGATTTCTTACAGTAGATGTTTACTGTTTGTTCACGACGGTTATCCGAGATTAGGGAGTCCAAATGTTTAACACAATTTCAAAAAAGGTAATCATTTGAAATTTATAAGACGCTTAGGAAACTAGAAGCAAGTGTAAAACAGCTTTTGTGCATAAAAGTGATGAATTAGAATAAGGTGGATAATTTGTTAGGGAAACGAAGAAGGGCGAAAATACAAAATTGAATACGTGAATAGCCTTATTTTTAAAAGTGCTGGTTATAAGACTATAACTCAGTTTTCCTACTATGCTCCTCATTGAGATAACACATCCGTGTGCACAACTGTGAGCATTGTAAGTTATGAAGATTTTCGGATGTCTTCTGTTACGTGCCCAAAAAGTACAAATATTTGTATTCAGTATTACAAATTGTATCGCAAACTAACGGGGATAGCTGACATAAGTAAAAATTAGGATTCACTGCTTGATACTGTTGAGTCTGGAAAAGTTAGCAGATTCCTTGTACAAAATATCTAATATTTTATTTAACCCTCTGAAAGCGCCCAGCACACCTGATTTTCTGAACAAAAGGCTTCGTTTTCAAGTAAAGGTTTCCGGGACTTAGTGGAGTGAAAATTTCACACTGATAAACATCTACAAGCACAGACGTACGAAGTATCTGAGAAGACTACAATTCGGCAGCAGGTTTGTGTTTTTACATTTAATTTTTTATCTGGTTTAGGTGTAGAAATGTTTGTTCGCATACACCAAATCGAGTTGCTGATAACAAATTTTGAATTTTCCGCCTGTTGCGAAGCGCTCAAATTATTTTTCTCACCTCTTTGCTTTCAGTAATTTACTTTTAACCAGAGTCAACAGAATAGTAAATGTTACATTTCTGAAGTCATTTAATCAACCGAAGTGTTGTTCATAACCTATAGTGACTGAGGGTAAATGTGTATCGTAATTCACTTCCGTCTATGCGAAAAGAGTACCACAGCAGCCAGCATAGCTGTTTCACAAGAAGTTGGAATGCAGTTCCAACCTAGACCAACTCGATAACATACACCACTTGTGAACTTAAATGTCGAGCATCTTAGAAAGTTAAAAAAACGGACCTTTAGTTATCTTTGATGTTGGCTGTTTGACAATGACACCTAAACAAAAACAACCATACATTGCGAATGGTGCTAAAGTCATCTCTTCTACTACACGACCAAAAACCTTACATTTAATTTCAGCACTTTTAGCCTGGTTTGCAAATAAGCAGTTTATTTCTTCTCGGGAAAATTGCAATCATTACCACATTTGTTACAGTTGTAAAGAGATCCCCGTGAAATGCATTAAACATATGTCAGTAAACCGTCAAACTTATACGGTTCAATGAGACTAACATAATATTTTCTCGAAACTACATAAAAATACAAAGGGATTCTCAGGAGACTGCCAAGTGTGGATGAAACGTTGAGTATTAGGACTTACACGTAAAGTTTGTTATTCATAACTGAACTGTTATAAAAATAAGCAGCTTTCCAAGTCGAATGTCATTTAACCAAAGATGGAATCAGCCAATGAAAGTCTTTTGATGTGATTTTACATACGAGAAAGTGATTAACTTGCAATTTGGTAGAGGGTGCTCGTAACAACGCCATAAGATCTGTCGATCAGGGAGACAGCCCTCGAAGAAGCTTCTTTATGAGGCATAAGAAGGTTGACGACATACACGAATTGTCAATACTTTCAGTTTTGTAGCCAGCTGGATTTCAACAAGGTTGACAAACAGCCTGTAGGCTGTCTCACGTCTAACCGTCTCTTCTAAGAATGAACACGACCTCGGTATTTTCATATTTTTGAAGTTCTCCTACTGGCTCACATAAATTGCTCCATAGTAAGATCTGCACCACTCTCATCAAATTGAAGAAGTATATAAATCCATGTGCGGTTAATTTTGTTCAAATCCTCGTCTCCAAACGTGGCTCACTACTTTACACAGCAATTCTATTAGAAGTGTTCAAATCGGGTCAAGCAAATCGGTCCTTACTAACCATAATGTCAGCACTGATGGCTCAATACTAGGCAATTACCGCCATTATATTTAGCTACATTTCTTAGATTAATCTGTCTTAGCTGCACCATTTCACTTTATGCCGATCACTATGAAACAAAAAGCTCATCTCGAACACTACCTACAGAGGGCTTGCATAAAAATCGGAAGGGCGATGAATTAATAGCCGTTATCGCAACTCACCTTGAGCTCAGTGGAGACTACGCGTAGATATTGTCATGGTCTATGTATCATGGTACCACCGGTTACCTAGGAAGTTTATCACTGATATAGAGCATATGACTTATACGGCAATATGATAGGTTTTCAAAAACAGACTAAGGTTTGTTAGCTCGAGGTAACTTTGTACGATCTAACTAAATACACAAAATATCAGAAATTGTACAACTAATCCAGTCAGCCTCTTCGTGGACGGTAATGTTGTGTGCGTATATATTGGGTACTGTTTACAAAGATGTAGATGAGTTCAGCCGTTTGTTAACTAATGCACCAGGTTTGCTAAACACATTAGCTAGTAACAACATAAACTGTGACATACATACTTGTTCCATGTTCCATGCTGTCGAACAGCACACCGAGCTGCGTGCACATTTCAGCTGCCTAATTTGCCTGACGAATTGATCTACATAATGTTCTTCACCCGGACTAAGTTATCTCCTTCTTTAAACAGCCATACTCGTCGGTCCCACAAGGACTTGATAAACAGCATATTATTAGTCTTTATTAAAGCTATTCGAATGGGGACTACTTTCGAGGTACACAACGAAGAACTACATCACTGCCTTTGTCACTGAGAAAACTGTAACGTTTTCCCATCATATAAAGAAGAGTTGTGGAACGGTTCTACGGGATTCTGGTAAAATAGGTTTGGTTTTGGCTAGGGCCACAGGCAAACAGTGTATAAAGAACAGTCACTTTGGAAAAGGGACCCATTTATCCAGTCGCGTCGACCGTTTGCCGGATAATGAGTGCTTCAGAAACATTCGCACATAGATGAGAAACCTGTAAACTAAAGAACAGATGTGTGTGGATTAAAGTCATGGCAGCCTCAATGTCAGCTCTAATGGTGTTTACACACACACACAATTCCCTGGTATTTGGTCATTCGCAGGGCTTCAGTCAAGAATTAATGAGCATACTCAGAAATGGCTAGTGAATAGTATATCTAAAGTCACCAAAAAATCGATGATTATCTCACAAAGTATCTTCACAAGTTGTTAGATGTCAATCATATAGCGGTCACTCCGTTGAGTCCAATTTGGCGTTCAGTGTGATAGAACGTGAGATAACTTACAGATAGCTTACAGATGGAAGCCCTGCCAATTGCGTGGAGTCAAAGAGTATCCTGAGTACAAACACATCTAAGTAAAACACACAGAGTCCATTGGAAATAACATATATGAGGAAAAAATCGGGCTGACCTCCGGGCAGATTTAGCCATATATTTTTGATTCATTAGATTGTAGTGACTGTACTGTACACCATATGGAGAGGGGGTATTTGATAAACAAATCCGACCCGTAAGACAATCATGAGTTTCAAAATAAATAAGCAAAAACGCGGTTGTAGATTACGTAGTCCACAAAAAGTACATACAGCATTCAGTGTCAAAGCTATATGAACATAATAAGTGAAAATTCCGCAATGCCCCATGTCCTGACCTTATATATATATATATATTGTATGGAACTGGTTACAGATTGAGTAGCACCTTTAGTGTCATCGGTAAGATATTTGAAAATAACACGAAAATTGGGCACGATTGTTATAAAAGCATTCCGCACTTTAGAAAGCAAATAAACCATCATACAGTCCAACGAGGTGTACGAATTATTTGGTTGTCGTCGTCGACATGTATTCATTTCAACCTATGGCCACAATAGTCATTCAAGTGAAGTCGTGCGCTCTTTGCAATGTTCTAAGCACACAAACTGCACTCGCGTGACTGAAGCAAACATCGCTACGAAAGCACAAATTTGCACAGAGTGCATGAGTGCCAATAAAAATCAGATAGATATAAACGACTATACATCAGCTTCCCAGTAACTTGCTAGGACGGTCGATTGTCTCTTGAGTACCTTACGTAAGACACTCAATAATTTCGCCAGTAAAGCAGTCTCAACTTGGTCGTTTGTGAAATTACAAACGACGAAAATGCGGAGGAGTTAGATCACACATTTAAATCACAATTGCCGTTGGTTATTTTCTGATTAGCCAGAGTATACGACCATTATTTCGTGAACGCGGCTTCAGGATAGCCCGCCATTTGCAATGTTGGATGTGCAGGCGTATTGCACGAAAAATTACGGACAGTGGGTTTTATTCTCTCAATAATTGGTGGTCACAGCGAATAATTGAGTGTTTTTGCAATGGTTTTCAACACTTGCTGTGAAACGTTCAAAATGGCAGTAACAGGGAACCCACAAATTCTCATCGCTGTCTGACATCAGTACGTTCATAGGCAGACAGTCGATATATCGATAATCTAGATTGTAGTCTAAAAAGGTGGTTTGAGTTAGTGGATCTTGATATCTGATTTTGGTGAAGTAGCATATTGTTACATTTTCAGCTGGATTCTGAGGAATTGTATGATTGGCTGACTTTGTGCGTGTTAACTGTACCTTCTGGTGGCCGTCCACTTAGCATACACTAATAAGCGTCCGATCTGGTTGATCATTGTGGTGTTCTTTTCCATTTTACTGAAGTGGCATACTGTCGTATTCCAATATTAACTGCGATATTGCACCTTTAGCTGGATTCTAAAAATCAGGCGGACATCAAAATATTCAGTGATGGATGCAGAACGCGAAGAACAAGGTGAACAAGGATAGAGGAAAAACAGGAATCACCTGACGAACGAATCTTTCGCATTCATGTACATTTCATGATTTACCATTATACATTTATTGCTGAAAACTTTTTGTCTTGAAATGTCACTGATATATTGTTACCGCTGCGCGAAGTCGTGATATCTTTGAGATGCAGCTTGAAAAAGGCGTGTTCGTTAATCGAACTCTTGAGAAAATAAACCGACAAGCATTCATGAAGAAACGATGCCTAAGGAAATTGTTGTCATTTTTTAGTCTTTCGAGTCTTTTAATTATTCCGTTAAGACACTCAAAAACACCCGTAAGATGGTCAAAAGACACTCAAAAACGGCCGCTCTACCCATGTAGCACATGGCCTGACTGAATATGACGGTATCCCGCGGGTTTTGGCGGGTCATGAGAAATCTCTGAAACAAGCATCCCATGGAATAATTCTCCTAAAGGTAAACGTCTATGAAATTCACCTCGAAATCTGCATTCCTCTTCCCAACCAAATTAGTGACATCTGTTTAAATGACATCGTAAAATTAGGCATCTTTAATCACTTATCTTCCAAGCACGCTGAGGTAAGAGGTGTGGAAGTCGGGCGCTTTTGCTCTTCTGCAACAGTATGCCAGTAGTTAGCCGCTGTTGTGCATTTACACACGTCGTTTACGGAGAGTGCCTTCAGATGGTGATCTTATTCTTGTTCTATCTTAACTATTTATGGAGAAGTTGAATTTCAAATATACATCCATGAAACTTGTATTTTTATGGTTCATGTTCAAATATTATACAAGTTCATGAGATTATAGTGAGGTTACCCAGTATGAACGGGCAAATTTCTGTAGTACTATTGCAATGCTCAGGAGGAATACTGTAAGGTTGTTTTGCCTTACGTTCGCTTTATCTCCATTATTCACAGAGATATTGTATTTCAAACACACCCATAAAACTTGGATTATTATGATTTACGTCCGTTTACTGCATATTTCCCTTGCATTCCTCTCTGCAGGTTTCCCGAGTGTGCATCGAAAGGTGGTGCAGTCACTCCACCGTCAATGGAGAAATTTCCTGAACACGTACATAACAAACTGTATATGTTTCTGATGAACTTCTGTAAAGTGTCGAATAGAATTCCCATGTTCGCGGATATTTTGCAATATACGTCATGGGCGGCGTCAGTGAGCTTCGAGCGTGTAACGAAAATGATAGGGAAACCGATTTTGAACAATCAAATTTTGGGGACTGGGTTGAAAGGTTCGCTCACAAACTTTTTCCATGGCTCGCCGTGGCCCGCGCAGGGCTCACGCGGGGTCATAGTCTCACTGCTCGCCATCCGCCCATCGTTGGCCCGCCATGACCGCGCGGGCTCCGCAACGTTTTGCTACTTGGGTACCTGCGCTTGTAGCGACCATGAGAAATGGTTATTTTGAAGACCGCATTTGTTCTGATTGTTTCGGTTTCCTTACATACTCTTGTGTAGCTTTTTGTACAGCATTTTGTACTTTATAATTTTTCTTGTTCACTTTTCTCGCCTTTATCCAACTAACTTGTACATTCCATGTTTAAATCGAGTTAATCGACTGATTTGATAATCAATAAAAAATCTACTTCCGGGGTCGTGAGCTGTGCGTCTTCTCTGCGTTCTGTGTCGCTCGCGTACAGGGTGTTGAGAAGGTTAAATACTGACGGAACCAGCCATCTGTTTTCGGCGGAAATATCTTAGGAGTAACATTACCGATCGTTTCCGTCGGATATTTCATTCCGTGTAGTGGGATCTCTAAACTAACACACCTTCACGAACTACTGTGAGTCATTTCATTTCGGTTTTTACCACATTTTGGCTCCGCGTTCATGCTCAAGTAATTTGACACTGTTTAGGTCCACTACACTTGTGCATTATTCTGATGGATCAGTTCTTACCCGCTATAAAAGACCATCAAGTTATTTTAACCGTTTGCATTGTCTTGGCGTCCATTTGATTCAGCTACAACCAAAACTAGAATATAACTAAACCAGAATAGTCCGGCCACCTACTAGTTTAAAATAAACCAATTGGTTTTCCGAAGACGCGAAATGTCATTTGATAATCGTGCAACGATTTCGTTATAATTGAGTTTTTGGAATTTAAAGTTTTACCACGAAGAGAAGGATGTTTGCAGAAACAACGCACTCTGAACGTACACAACAATGCCTGGACTTATTCAAACTTCGATTAAGGCGTTGACGAGTAATCTCTATTCACATATATGTGACAACAAACTACACTTTAGAAACATTGTCACAAATTGAGTCGCCGTGAAATATTAGAATATATATCCGAGCACTCCACCAGACGATATCAAAGATGCGAAAAAGTAACAACGGCTACGCGTTTAGTGTTTAACAATGAAGTTACCTTGACATCAAAGGCTGAACTCGAGCAGCCACACATAAATTAGTCATTGAAACTCCCAATAGAAAAATTCACATAATTTTGTGTGTACCACGTTAATTTTATATCCACGAGTGAAATAGTCACAACCTTTTTGAAAGTGTGCTAAAAATTTGACCTTGAGTGTTGACAATATGAAACGAACCGGCTTTGAGTTGTCCTCGCTGGCCGCCGGCATTCGCCACAGTGAAGGACTATAGAGAATAGCATCCATTGTGTGGAATGCTCGCTTCCAACATCTGATGTTTTGTTGGTTCCTAATCATACGCTTCGACTTAGCAGGTGCTTACTGTTGACCTGAAAGACAGTCATTGAAAACGGGGTGTAACACCGCTCTTGGGGGTTACCGAAAGTACCAAGAACAGAGGAAAATAATAATCTAGCAAAACAGGATAAATTATTAATTTAACGGTTTATAAAGTGGGTGAGAATTTAATAACACTTTGAGACGATCTTTAGAAGAGCAGCTAACAATCTCTGGTGGTAGGTCGTTCCAGTAGTTGATAGCTCTATAAGAGAAGAACTGTTGTCTTTAGAAGGTCCGAGGCCGAAGCCTACAGAGCTTCTTGGCATGACCTTTCCGACTGTTATCACTTACTACGGTGAAAAATTGTTGCACGAGTCCTGTGCTAAAGAGAAAGTGTGTAAGAATCAAGTCGCCGCGGAGTCTACGAAACTCAAGTGAATAAAGATCGAGAATTTCAAGGCAAGACTCGTAGGATAGATGCCGTAAGCCAGTGACCATTTTGGTGGCTACTCGCCGGACACGTTCGATGGCGAGTATGTCCTTCTTCAAACCGGTGTAGACGACTTGATTGGCATACTCGAGCAATGGTCTTATGTAGACTCTGTAAAGCGTGTGAAAGGCGCGCTTGTCAATCCGGGGGAAGGTTCGTTTGATCATCCCGAGAGTCATGAGACCCCTTTTGGCGGCCAGCTGGTGATGATAAGAGAAGGACAACCCAGACGATAGCCAGATCCCTAGGTCTTTTTTGAGGTCTACTTTCGTGATACCTACTACACTTTGTGCACCATGTATCACGAATAGGTTCCCAGAGTCTCCTCCGAGTGACATGTGCGCACACTTACTGTCGTTTAGAGGGAGACTCCAATCCTCTGACCAGCACTTAATACGATCAAGGTCAATCTGCAATGCACTGGGGTCACAGGCGTTCCAGATTTTTAAGTCGTCGGCATAAAGGAGAGCGTTGCTAGAGATCAAATCGGGGAGATCATTGATGTAAATAAGAAACAACAATGGACCAAGTACCGATCCTTGAGGGACCCCCACAGAGACTGGGGATGGGGACGAAAGGCCTGAACCGGTTTTTACTCTGAAAGTCCTGTTACCAAGAAAGGAGGTTATCCAGCGGAGAACTTCTCCTTGGATCCCATAGGCTTCTAGTTTATGCAGCAGAGGACCGTGTGGGACACGGTCGAAGGCTTTGGCAAAGTCGAAGAAGATAGCGTCCGAGATATGACCATTGTCTTTGGCCTCTGTTAGGCTATCCATGAAGATTAACATATTAGTTATGCATGACCGCTCAGGAAGAAAGCCATGCTGGGTCGAAGAGAAGAGGTTATTTGAGAAGAAATGCTTAAAGATAGTGCGTTTTAACAGTCGCTCCATTATCTTGCATGGGATGCTGGTAAGGCTGATCGGTCGATAACTAGCAGGAGAATGACGATCGCCTGTTTTAAATATAGGTGAGACATTGGCCTCTTTCCATGCCTCCGGAAGAGTGCCTGTCCGAAGTGTCTGTTTAAACAGATCGAAGAGAGGCATCGCCAAACTGACGGCCGCTTCTTTGAGGATCCGGGGATGGATCTTGTCTGGTCCCATGGCACTATAAGGATTGATCTTAAGCAAGAGGTCCTGAACGTCAGACACAGAAAAGTCAGCTGTCAGGATGGGTTGTTGGAAGTGCCTCTGCGGGAGAATTGGATGCCAGTTTGGCAGATCCACATTGTAGACTGATGAGTAGTATTCCCTGAACATCTCGGCAACCACTTGGGGGTTGGAGGAGGTTTCCCCGTCGGGAAGCCGCAGAGAAAGCGCTGAGGGCTTAGTTTTTCTCTGGCGTCGTATATACTTGAAAAGAAAATTCTTATTCTCGTGAGCTATTTGTAGGATTTTCGACTGTACGTGTTGGGTGTGTTGCCGGATTTCCCGCTTGCACCTGTTTCGTACAGAGCGAAAGGCCTCTAGATCCTCTGGCCTATCCGTTAGCTTCTGTTTAGAGAATAGACGAGAACGTAATTCAAGAAGGCGGCGTATGTTCCGCGGAAGCGGTGCACGAGAGGAGAACTTCAATAGTTTTCGAGGAACAAATGCCTCATCGGCTTCGTGAATGGCAGCTTTAAAGGAAAGGTAGTTCAAGTTCACTGAGTCGGATGTGAGGCTGAGTGTGCTTAAGAACGTCCTTAGTGCGTTAAAGTCTGCGTTTTGGAAGTTTCGGAATGAAGTCTTTGTTACAGCGTTTTGGAGCCAGTAACAGATAAAGTCAAAGTTTAGTAGCATATGGTCACTATGCCCTAGCGGCGGTTTGATGACCACCCTATCTACCAGGTGAGCCTCGTTCGTAATGACCAGATCGAGCAAGGAGGGTGTCTGTCCTGGACGGTGCCTTGTAGGTAGATCGACATGCTGTGTCCAGGCTTTCTCATGGATCAACATTGCCAAGGACTTCGAGAACCCGCAGCCACAGTCCTCATGAGAAGCCGCCATAGAGTTGAGTTTGGGTGCGTTGAAGTCACCCATAATAAGAAGATGGGAGAAACGCTGGGCAGACGTGAGTCTGTCTAAGGTAGCAAGGATGGCTTCGTCGTCGGATGCACTGCATGACGGCGAGCGGTACACAACACCGGTAAGAAGCGTGTCACGTTTGCGAAGTTGGAGTTTAATCCAGAGCGTGTCGCATTTCTCTGGGAAGGTAAATTCCCCTACGACAGCTGGCACTGGGAGCTTCTGGCTTAGGAAAACGGCGCAGCCTCCCATGCGTCCACGGGAGGAGTCCGTCCGGTATAAAGAGTAACCAGGGACATGCAGTTCATTATCACTGATATCCGCGGAAAGCCAGGTCTCTGTTAATGCAAGAATGTGAGGGCTAGTGTCGTGGACCAGCTGTCTGATTTCTGGTAGTTTGTTCAGAAGGCTCAGACAGTTGGTGTACACGCACTTTAAGGCTACTTCTTCGTTTGGCTGGGTGCAAAAAGAGACAGAAGTGCACGAGGGAAAGCTTGGGAAAGTAGCCTCAGTAGTGAGGGGGGTTGTGCAACTGGCGGCGTAGTTCTGTGAGCCCTCTTGGGGGTGGTGGCTGTTTAATCACAGCCTGGGTATATGTGAGCGTCCCTGTGGGACGCTTCGTTTGCTTCTCTTGACCCAAGGTCGATGACATTCGGATCGCTCTTGCTTTCAGAGCTTTTTGGGGGTGGTTAGCGGTTTTGCACCCTCGAAAATTTGGATAAAGCTTTAGATGAGAAGAGAGTATAGGACGAAATGGCCCCAATGCAGCCGAGGGGAGAGCCGCCGGAATGAGACATGTTTGGGCTATTTTTGACGCAGGGGGGGTCCCAGCAGACTCACTGGGCTGTAAAGCTTAGGAATAAAACATCTTTTTGGCTGCCGTTTTTCGTGAGATGATTGAGGGTCTAGAAGATCGATGGTCCTTAGCACCTTTGGGATCTGTTTCACCGGCCCTCTGCATACCCACAGGCGCTTGACTTTCCAATGAGATAAAGGTAGTGGCCTCTGAAGTGTCTGCTTGGGGTAGTTCGTCCGAGGACGCCGGTTCCATCTTGACATCAGGGATAAGGACCTTAACGCCAGCCTGGAGTTTGGGGTCAGCCCCCTAATTGAAATTGCTCAAGCTCGCGACCAGCTTCGTGGCCGCGCGCTGGACATGCTCCACGGCTAATATATCTTTCTTCAGACCGGCACACACGAACTGGTTAGCATATTCGAGGGCTGGTCTTATACAAACGCCGTGAAGCTTTTGAAACGCTTTCTTGTCTATTCATTGGGAAGTGCGCTCAGTCATCAGGCTGTGTATCTGCAGACGTCTTTTTGTTTTTGTTCACTAGCGATGCTTCGATTCTGTTCAACAACATTTTCACATCTCTGCATGTCGTTCAAAATGACCACAGATGGCGTTGCGTTACAATAAGAATTTGATCATTCACGTCAGTAAACTCTTCTATCCGTGGGACAGGGCCTTGGCGATAATACACGGATCCGTCATCTAATTTTTTATTTTTGATCAATTGCGAACATCTTCGCTGCTCCGATCACGTTTCAGCCGTCCATGGTTCCTCCGAAATATCCTTGCTTCCCGGGCACTAGTAAGTTGGAATGTTGTGGTGGTCATCTTGAACCCATTCTGTGAGTCAAATCTTCTGAGTACCGTACCTTGCTAGAATCCCTGTAACAATCCTGTTGCACTCATTTTTTTGTCACCGATAGCCCAGTGAACTACGTCTGCATTTATTTACGCTATCCAGAGACGTTTAACTGGCCACTGTATATCCGGACTAGAGTGACCTAAATATCTCATGAAAGCTTCCAAATGGAGAATAGAAATATGCGGACATCGGATTGTAGAACAAGTCGGGTTTAGGGCAAGGTGTGTATTCACCACACCACGCACATCTCATCTACTCTGTTATCGATACCATAGATATGGGTCAATATCAAACAATCTGATTGGCCGGTGCAGATATGACGTGCACGATTGGTTGCGCCCCACCACATCCTTCTCTTTTTAAAGAATCTTCGGTATTCTTCGGCTCCAGTGGACCTGGATTCACTTGCTCCGGAACTTGTGTTAGTTGTTTCCTGTTTCCATTGATGCGCTCTGTTCCTCCTAATGTCCCGTGATTTGTGCGTACCACATAAGAACGCTCATCGTCTCATCCTTCCACAATCCCCGGGGCCCATTTTTCAGAGCCTATACCGAACGGCTGAATCCAACCGGTACTCCCTTCGTCTAATCTTGATAGCTCACGAGTCCTCTGGATCAGAATCAGACAAAATGCAGCCTAACCGATCAAAAGAGGTCACCAACAATCTAACGAACATAAACGCTGTCGGTTGGGTTGTTCGATAGGTGTTCCTAGAAGTAGCCCCCAGAAGGTAACAAATGTCATGTGTGTGGACTCTCAAAAATGTTCAAACTCAGGGTTCCGCTTCAAAATTTTGCTGCCAGTGAAGTCACTTCATCACGCCTCATCGAAACAGTCAGTAAAAGCTCCTGGGCTTGTCTGAACCCACTTGTGCACCTGTAGCCTGAAAATCACCTCGGTTTACTGAAAATATATGCAGCTTAAACGTCACGGGGTAGAAGTTGATATTTACGGAGGTTCACTGGCTTTTACTGACTTGCTTTTGGTTGAGATGACTGACAGCATTCATAACCTGATGACAGAATACTAAATTAAACTCCATCCATTTACCTTGAGTGTATGAACGCTTCTGAATATGTGCATCATAAAGGACAAGTTTTATCCCATGAATAACTCTATCGTTAATTGGGCAGTGTTTCTATGGACAACGTATGGTTTGCCGGCCAAATCCGCTGGAAATCTCTTCCCGGAATGTTTGGCGCCAAAATTTCCTGTTCAGCCCCCTGTATATAATTCCTCTCAATCTTTTAACTTGAACGTAGACACAGTTTCGTTCGTTTGAAGGTCACAGTGTAACTTATTTGTTCAATCTGGCATGCTTCACTGGAGTTGAATCTTCGCTGTTCTGTCTGCACCGTTGGAATATGGACAAGTGAGATAACTTCCGTTGGCCACTTCGTAATGTATGTTGGATTTTAAGCCGTAGCGATGAGAACTACAGCACAGTTTACTGCTGATACTGACCGCCAAAGTTTAGGTGCGGAGCCGATTGTCTTGCACAGTTTACTGCTTAGGAACTAGTGTCTCGGAACAATCAATCAACCTCTGTTCTGAACTCGGTGTTTATTTATTCATGCGTTGCTTGGAGACAAACCATTGTAGCGAGTTCTGACCCTGCTGATCAGCGAGTCCTGTGATACTGGAAGGAAAACCAACTAACTGCTTCTCGACAAACATTCCGCCGGCAACGTCTTGTATCACTTCTAACATACCATCACAAAAGAGACCTACTCTGTCCCAACGACGCCCGGGGAATCGACTTCGAGGACGATGAAGAGCCTCCAAGAAAAATAGATGAGATACTTGTGCATAAAAGTTTGTAGCAGTGGCAAAAGTGCGCCAAATTAAGTATTAAATCGGGAAAGTGTTATTCAGTCGACGTTCGCAGAACTTTACTCAAACAGGAATTGAAAATTGATCAATTTTACTCCTCAGAGGTGACTTACCGCAGACAGGATAGGGAGATCCACAGGTCAAAAGGCCGGGTGGTTCTGTTAGTTGCGAACTAATACACCCAGGTTGTTGGTAAAGTCTTTCACACTTCTAAAGTACGGCAAATGAGCTGTGTAACACCTAATGCGTCAACTCACGTTTGTACTCCGTGCATGAAAAAGCATTGGAACTACCGGAGTTTAATTAATGTCGCAATTGGAGTTTCCAGCAGTCGATCCTGCTGCTGGGCGACGGTATGGTGTTGCTAAGTCGGAAGGAGTTGGAAATGGCCATTTAAGTGTAAAGAGATTTATCCAATCTTTCGTGAAGTATGAAATTACATGTTTCGGGATGCGTTCACATTTCATCGAGTACAATGGTTGTGTTGCAATCAGAAAAATCGGTAGTTCCTGAAAATCGTCCATGTTCGCACTTTCGTTAAGAAGTGTCCCGTTATTCCAGTAAGGGCATCACGCTGGTGTTTACGATAAACTTCGCGTTCTCGAAATCTTTTCGTTGAAATCCTCACAATAGAATATGTGCACCCTCCTTGCAGAAAAGCTCAGTTCCACGTGGTTCAGGAGATATAAATAAATTTGTATCCACCGACCACACTGCACCTACGTTTTATGTCGGATAAGACCTGAAAATAAATTCCAATGAAATCTACGCTACCATTTTTGTGAGTCTGTCGTCTGCCTGAATTATCTGTTCAGTCTCCTGCCTTATTAGCAGTTCAGGTGAAAATTGGTCGACAGTATGTTAGTGCCAAAAACTACTCCAATTGACTTCGTTACCTGGGTGTTCTAAATCTGCAGTTAATATGGCATGGTCAAAACATGAGTAATGTGTCCCACTCGATCAATGACAACTTGCGCACTGTCTAGGCTACCGCCTACCGACTATAAGTGAGTGTAGCTCGTCATCTGTGCGCAACTCAATGCCCACTTAGCAGACGGCTTATGACCAATTTTTCCGCATGTTTTCATTAGCTATCTAACAAGTGAGCACTGAGTTGCGTACAGATGACGAGCTACACTCGCGCATAGCCAGTAGGCAGCAAACTAAAGAGTACACACGTTGACATTGATGGAGTGGGACATATTGCCATGCCATAACATGCGGTATGTGATAACGTCAGATGCAACCGTTTTTAGAATTAATCTTTCGCGGTGGTCTGCGGCTGGTGATAACATTCGCCAACAGCTACCAGGTGTGTTCATATCCACAATGCGCTTAGGCGTCTGACTGCTGAAGTTGTACGGGACAGTGCAAAAAAGTTGCCGTCGGGCCGATTATAGAGTCCAGAATAATTCATTCACTTTCATGTGAGTTAGAAGTCAGCGGAACATTGACAAAACAACGTGTGAGTGGGAACTACGCGTCCTTGTCAATAACTATTCTGTCTTCTTGACTTAAATTGAGAGCAACGTGTGAGAATGCGGTGTACGTCCACATTGGTGGCTGCTCCTTTCAAATGACTTTTACCATGAACAATGCGGGGCAGCGAACACATGCCGGAAGTGGCGAGAATCTTGTATTAGAGGCTTTTTCCGAGGTACGTGTCAATTGTCACCCTCGATTCCTCCGATCTTCATCATGATTGAAATATTTACCTCCTCCGCGACAGACAATTGGAGTTCTACTCATCAGGCAATGATCGGTTGCAAAATATGATCCCAGTGATCGGCAGCCAGTTTGCGTTAATCTGTTCCCGTTTACTGCTTTGTGTAAATGCCTGTTGTATACGCGTGAAGGCCGCTTGTGCGCCCCGCACTCGTGCCAAAGCTCTAAGAGT